>ML794669.1:644695-671790 GCA_009831015.1 Picea engelmannii
CGTGATGGTGCCAAAGAAGGATGTCACGTGGCGAATATGTGTCGATTATCAGGATTTAAATAAAATCATGGTGAAAAATCGATATCATTTTCCTCCTATAGATGATTTACTTGATCAATTGAAGAATGATGTTTATTTCACTAAGTTGGATTTGTGCAGTGGATATCATCAAATCAGGCTCGCAGAACAGGATGCATGGAAAATTGCCTTTAAAACAAAACAAAGATTGTTTGAGTGGTTAGTTATGTTGTTTGGGCTTTGTAATGCTCCGAAAAATTTCATGTGTGTGATGAATGATGTATTCATGTCTTTCCTAGATGACTTTGTGATTGTATATTTAGACGACATTCTTTTTTTTAGCGAGACTTGGGATGAACATGTGAGGCATGTAAAGCAAGTATTGGCTATTTTGCAAAGGGAAAATATATATGTAAAATTGTCTAAATATTAATTTGGCAAGACTGCACTTGTGTACTTAGGTCATATTGTAGGAGGAGGACAATTGAAAATTGATCCTTCTAAAATTAATGTAATTGTAAAATGGCCTGAGCCAAAAAGTGTAACCGAAGTCCGAAGTTTCTTAGGTGCAGTATAGTATTGGAGGAGATTCATTCCCAACTTCTCCTTTATAGAAGCTCCTTTGCATGCCTTAACCAGTGTGAAGAACACTTTTTAGTGGGAAGGAAAGCAATAAAAAAATTTCAACATTTTGAAGGAGAAGATCAGTACCGCACCAATGTTATCACTGTCGCCTATTCAACAACATTTTGAGATCGAGATAGATGCCAGCAGATACGCCATGGGTGCAATATTGATGCAATATCGTAAGTTGATCTGTTACCACTATGAAACTTTTAACAAAGTTTTTGTTAACTATCCTACATATGATAAAGATTTGTATGCATTAGTCCAGAGTGTAAAGAAATGGAAGCATTACTTGTTAGGGAAGGAAAAAATCATACATACAGATCACCAACCATTAAAATATCTTCAAGCACAGACCAAATTGCAACAATATCGACACTACAGGTGGATGAGTTTTCTAAAACAATTTCATTTGGTAATCAAGTACAAAAAAGGTACAAGTAACATGGTAGCTAATATGCTTTCTAGACCTCCTATTGTTGCTTCTATTGTTTTAAAGAATACTTCTTTATCTCATGATAGCTATGTAGAACAATATGGCATCGATGAAGATTTTAAAGAAGTATATGTGAAGCTAACCCTTGGTGCACAGGTACAGACACTATTGTTTGCAGGGAAAACTACTCTACCATCTTGGAAATCTATGTATTCCTACAAGTGAACTAGTCCATGTAATATAAGAAGCTCATACTTCTCTTGTGTCTGGGAATTTTGGGGTAGGAAAAAATATGGCTCATTTGCATAGCTTTTGTTACTGGCCTCAAATGAAACCAACTGTAACTAAATATTTAAAGGGGTGTGTGATGTGTTCTACATGTAAGCCCATTAATAGAAAATTGGGGCTGTACTCACCACTTCCTATTCCATCCCATCCATGGGAACGTATCTCAATGGATTTTGTAAGGAGTTTACCAATGACCAAAGGGGGTCATGATTATTTTTATGTTGTAGTGGATAGGTTTAGGAAGATGTTTATCTTGATGCCATGTAAAAAGAAGATCATTACTGAGCAGACTACTAATCGCTTCTTTCAGTATGTTTGGGTTCACTTTGGATTACCCACATCCATTGTCTTGGATCAAGATACTCGATTTCTTGAGGAATTTGGGACTAGCTTGTGGAGGATAATGTACATCAAATTGAAGAGGAGAATTTCTTTCCATACACATACGGATGGACAGAAAGAGGTGGAAAACCATACAATGGTACTTTTTCTTCGAGGCTACTGCAGTAAGCATCCCAAGCTATGGGATGAACAGATACCCTATGTACAACATGCGTGCAACTGAGCTTTACATTCATCCACTCATAGTTCACCTTTTGAGAAATGTTTTGGGTACCTACCAAAGGTTCCTTTGGACTTGATGTATGGGAAATATACCAATGTGAATGAAGAATGAACAGAGGATAAAGCCTGGAAGCTCATCCATAGGATCCAACAAATACACCAAGCAGTTAGGGAATAGTTGGAGAAAATTCAAGAACAGTATAAAGCTCAGCATGACAAGCACAAGGTTGATCATTAGTTCCAGGTTGGAGACAGGGTATGGCTTCACATTAGCAATGAGAGATTTAATAGTGAAAGAAAGAAACTCAAGCGCATTCGTTATGAACCCTTTACTATCTTGGATAAAAGTGGTACCAATGCTTTTCGTCTGGATCTTCCACCTTACATGCAGATTTACTCAGTTGTGAACATTGAGAACTTGAAAATGTTTAAGCTTCCTATGATCATGGATCAATAAGAGGAAGTTTCAATACCTTTAGTTGATAAGTTTTCACCTGAGTACTTAGATGAGCTACAGGAAGATATCATCCTCGACAGGAGGACGACGACTTCATGTAGGGGTGATGTTGATTATCTTTGAGTAGGCTTAAGAGGAACACATCCAAGTAAGGCAAAGTGGATCAAGAAGGACAAAGTGAGGGGAATCTTACCTCACTTATATGTTGATTCATGAAATGTTTTGGTGGTCCAAAAATTTGTCAATGGGAAAGAATGATCCAAAAAGGATCTAAAGAATGTTAAGAACAACTTAGAACTCGCAAAGAAAACTCAGAACACTCAAAATGGCTCCAACAGACAGCAAAAGGAAAAAACTCAAAGTTCCCAAAACTCAATGAAAATGGGGTGATCGCGAAGATTACATTGCAAGTTTTCTAACGACACAAATGACTCATCAAACAGAGTTATGGATTGAATGATATTCACAGTCAACGTTTGGTCAACCTAGCCCAGTTAGTAGGGGATGAGTCATCATATGTACTACTCATGTCAGCATCTGTACGAATGACATCAACATCCATACGGATGATGTCATCATCCATACAACACATGTGGCAGGAGAAGGGAAGTGACACATGGCATGATGATGTCAACATGATGACGTGGAAGCACCAAAGGCTGCCATGTGTCACCCGGTTATTGGCTTTTTGGACCGATTTGTGGACCAATCGAATTGTGCCACATGGCAACCGATACAGATCGTACGAATGGTGTGTCATGCTCACATAGTGCACTAACATGGCGTGCTGACTTAGTAGGGAGAAACGTTGCCCAATGAGAGGCCACCACGTGGCCCAATCAAGGGATTCCACATGGCAGGCGGGAAATGCATAAGGACAACCTATGAACAAATTTTGAAACAAAAATTGGTTGGCGGGTTCACCAAATCTGGCGGACCACGCCAACTATAGCCACCGTTTTCTCATTGGAGGACCTTCTAGCGACACAACTAAAGTTAATGGAACGAGTATGTAATATATATGCCATATAACAAATACAAACTAAAAACCAGAGTCTGTGTGGCTTGACCCCGGAACCTCCGCCTTTGCCTACACCTTAATACGTCTACCTCTAACCACTAGACCATGGGTACCACTTAGTACATATTACCCAGTTTATTAGTTAAAACGTGTATCCTCCCAGCCACGGGGACGAGGAGGTGTGAACCGTACGAACTATTGGGCACGATTTTCAAGGCGATGTACAGTCGTTATTGCAGGTTGCAGAGGGCATGGAAACCGAGACAAAATTATTCTTGGGCCTAGGAGTGCCAAAGTCGGATCGAGGCATGGAGACAATCATTTTCGGGTAATTCGATACCACGAATTCAGTGGCATTGTATGTTTTCTAATGTGAGCATTATTTCCGCAACTTTATTTTAGAATGAGGTATACTTATGTATTTTGCCAAATTATTTTGCTGAGTTAATGAAAGAGCCTACCCATTTGGGAGCATGACCCGAGAACGCAGTCCACCAGGGATGAACTCCATTATCAAGCTTTTGTGTTCGGATCTGATGCTTATGAATCTTCATTTTTTAGTTTTCCCTTCTTTAATGGTGCACTTTAATTTATTCTCATTTAATGCAATTATTTATAGGTCACGATGAAAAGATCACTTCCTCTGAAATGGAATTCCTCCTCTGCCTCCTTCTCCTGGTTTTCCTTTAGGGAATCTCTTCTTTGTCCATAATGCTAAGTCTAAATTTTGAGGCTTCAAATTCAGTTTCAAATTCGTGTGCCTCTCTTCTTCTTGCAATAGTATACCTTGCAATAGTATACCTTTCAATTCCTCAAAGGAAATTATGATAAGATCAATGTTTAACACTTTTTCTCATATATCTCCCAATTTATTTTTTATGTCTTTAATTCGCCCAAGAAAAGTACTAGCACACTCATTTACATCCAGGTTAATATGTAGCAATTTACTCTTCCGAAAAAGAATATGATTTGTATTATTAGTCTCATACAAATCTTTAAGTGCTTTCCAGGTTTCTTTAGAAGTCTTAGCATCTCTAATGTGAGGAATTATATTATCTTTCGCAGACATTTGTAATAATACCTTGGCTTTGTTTTCCCACTTATCCCAATCCTAAATACCTTGGCTTTGTTTTCCCACTTATCCCAATCCTAAATTATTGTCGCTGTCGCACCGGTAGCCGCATGGGGTCGCACTTCATCTTTGCACTTCATCTCCTTTCGTGATCATCCATACACCATAACCTTCCATCAAGGTTTACATTTTGAATTTCCGATTGAAAAAATTCGAGCCATCTAATTTATTGGCTTCATTGAGATAAGTTTCAGCAAGTGGATTCGCCATCCTTGCAAACTTCTTCCCACAACAAACTCACGACAAATTCAAAGCAGTGATTCGAACTCAATAACGACAACTTTACCAGGGCAGCAATCTCGACAATCTGGACGAACAATGATCTCCAGATCTAGACAATCATCAATTCTAGCTGCGGTGTGGGGTGCAGAAATTGTTCCCACACTCTTGCAATAAAAATAAAAGGTTGATGATATTCTGGAATAACAGAGGCACCCTTGCTATGAAATCTCTCATTCACTACTTCCTCAATTTAATTATTGAACTATCTCTGTCACTATGCCCTCAATTTAATTATGAAAGAATGCCCGCAAATCTATGCAAGCATTAACTCTCGTATGTGCAAGCTATTAGGTTTATTCTTTGATATGCATAATGACAATGCTCTATCCTTCGTAGATATTTATAAACGTATTTTGTAATAGTATGAAAAACTCTCAGATCTATCCTTCATGGATATTTATAAATGAATTTTGTAACAATATCAAAAACTGTGGCAGGCGGTGTGAAAGTGGAGGGACCGTGAAGGTGGAGAGAACTAGAGATCCACCCCTCTCGCACAACAACTCGGTGTGGCTTCCTTTCTCTCAACGATGGATCCGCCTCTCTCAGCAAAAATGCTCCAGCAAAGAGTTTGGCTCCTTCTCCTTTTTGTAGCTAGCGCTGTGAATTAAATATCGCGGCCATCTATTCAATCGATTTTGTGCAAGCTTCATGCACCACATGCGCGTCCTTCGTGACTCCCAAAATCAACAATCTTTTGAAAAAAAATCTTTCCAAAACAATTTTTTGTGGCTTTGATACCAACATATAAAAACAAGGAATGAATGGAACCTACTTCTCTTAGGCCAGGAAACATGGAGGCCATAAAAGCAAAGCTACACTGCTATATTTTATTAAATCAATGAGGAGTACAATATATATGATATTCTGTTGTTGGAACCAACCTCTAAAAAATAGGATTTAAATGGCAACTAATCTCCATTATTTCTAAGTTATGGTATATAATTCTTCAACACTATGGTGATTGTGTAATGCTTCTCTCTAACTCCAAATTTAAAGAAACAAAAGTAATCTCTTACCTTCTTAAAGTCCAATAAAGAATCATCATCATCATCATCATATATATATATATATATATATATATATATATATATATATATAATTTTTTTTTATATAATTCATATATTATATACATATAAATTAATATTAATAAATAAACTAAGCTACAAATTAAACTTCTATAAATTTTAATTAAATTACATAACTACTCTAATAAATGCATTTTCCGTTCCATTTATAATGTAAATTGAATAACTCAATTTTTTATTTGGCAAACAATATGCACTCCACAAGCAAAGCATTTAATGTTTTTTATGCAAATATATATTGTTCTATCTGAAGATGTTTTAGATGAGATAGTGTATATCCCACCATATAAAGAATTAAGTGTTTTAGTTCATGATTCATATTGATAATTTTTTTATTTAGCTAAAATCAAAACTAAATCTTTATATAATTTAATTTATTCACATAATTTCTATAATAAATACATATTCCATTTATAATGTAAATTTGGTTCATTAAGCCGAAAGGCGTACACCTATTGACAATGGACACAATTAATGATCTTTTAATCTTAAATTCTAATCTGATGGCTAAGCATTGAAGATGCTGACATATTCTTAGTCGTCCTCCAAAATCAATGGGTCATATTTATTGTTCATAACTTCCTTGCACTTATGAAGACATCCGTTAACATGTTTACTTTTTTACATTTACCTAATCACATTATAAATTTACTGTAAAAATACATAATTAGGAGAGGTTCAAATGATTAAAGAAAACTAAAATATATACAGGCCACGTTTATATCATTCAACAATTGTTCTGTATTCATTCAACAACCCTCTTAGTTGATTTTTTTTTAACTTAACTTGAAATTTTTACTCGGCTAAAGAGTTTTTATTGTGCGGGGAATGTTATCAGTGGCCAATACCTTTCGGCCTTCTCCAGCCGCGAGTCGGCTGTGCTAGTCTATGTAAAGTCACAAATTTTGACTAAACCACTAATTTTGAGAAGTTCATCAAATTTATTGAATTTTACAAAACTATGCATCTATTCTATTTATGATGTAAAATAAATAATTCAGCTTTTAACCTTGTTCCTAAATGCAGAGGAAGTGTTAACCAAAAGCATATATAATGCCATATTATAAAATTGTTTACTCTGAAAAAAAATACTTTCCTACTAAGGTTTTGCATTGTAATTATTACGTAGAGATGTCAATCCTATTAGTACATTTTTTTTAAGCACCTTTATTTTCTTGTCAATGAATATCCTATCAATACATTTTTTTTAATAGTTTAAGAAGATTTGAAACGGACCTTTATTTTCTTGTCAATGAATATGACCAAATGGTTCTCAAAAATGGTTTGTCAGCTTGAAGTTATCTTACCAATATACCTTATCATAAATACGTGGAAAGATCATGTGAGGTTCATATTTATTAGAACATGAATGCAACACCTGCTCCATAGTTCTTATTATTGTTCACATTCATGATATTATGTATCTACACATCGATATAAAACTTTAATAACAAACCCCTCAAGTTATCCACACATTTCAAGTCTACGCTTCTGCGATTCTGACAAACCCCTCTTTAAGTTATCCACACATTTCAAGTCTACGCTTCTTCCATTCTGACAAACCCCTCTTTAAGTTATCCATAGACTGATATAAGCGTTTTCGGCTTCCCACATAAATGACAAAACGGATGATGAAAAGTCACTTAAATTGGCTTTTTTGTCTTTGCTTCCCACGCCCTTTCACACCATTGCTTGAACATTCTCCAAGGTTTTCTTATGATATAGATTCATTAAATATAAACAAATTGTAATTATTAGTGAATTTTTTTTATTTTTTTTTCAAATCAATAAAGTAGTTATGATTATCCTAAGATATGAATGACGTTGATATAAGAATGAATAAAGATATTACCATATTTTTAATTATGGTAGTTTGAAAAACATTGTATTTCCAAAACAGAGCTCAAAAAAGGTTGTGAAGGGGGCTGAAGTTTTGAATGTGGGTAGGGAAGAGTACCATGAAGTTGTTTATTATTTTGAAATATTTACGATGGATCAAATCAAATGGCGCCGACCAGAGAGAGGGTTTACAATGAGTTGTTGTACATGAGAAAATAGATTACATTAACAAATTGACATTTTTTTCTATTATGACAATGAAATCTTCAATCCATTAATTTAGAGATATTTCTTTGATCGAGTAACAAATTGAAATTTGACATTTTGTTTGATTCTTTTCTATTATGACAATGAAATCTTAAATCCATCAATTTAGAGGTACTGCTTTGATAAACTTACGAAGAACTACCCACTGGCAAACGGTCAAATCCCCGACCTGATGTTTTAGTATTCAAGACAGATCAATAGATAAAACAGCGTACTGTTAAGGATTGTAGTAATTATAATATGTCATAAATTCTGGCTAAACTGCCCACTAACCTTAGTTGATAAATTAGTGGGCAGTTTAGCCAGAATTTAGTCGGTTAAATTCATTTATCAACTAAAAACTATGAATTAATATTTTTTTTATAAAAAACTTAATGTAAAATTATATAAAATTAAGGTTAGCATTAGCATTTTATAGATTTATATCAACTTAAATCAATTGAATTGAAGAATTAGTAAAAATATCTGCTCATCATAATTTCAGATTGAGATACAAAATTAAGTATGAATCAAGAATAAGTAAAAATATTTGCTAATCATAATTTCAGATTGAGTTACAATATTAAATATGGATCAAACCTCAGATTAAGATACAAAATTAAATATAGATCAAGAATAAGTAAAAATATTTGCTCATCGCAATTTCAGATTGAGTTACAATATTAAATATGGATCAAACCTTATGAGTACTATACACTAAGAAATAACAAATAAAAATTGACAAGAAAAAGTCAATAAGATTAATGCTTTTAGTAGAGGATTAAGATATTGCAGTTATTAACAATTTTTTTTAATGTGAAATGCAAATGGTTGGAATCAATCACACCATTCTAAACTATTCTTCGCATCATCATCATTCCCTTTTCTATGCATTCTTCTAGATGATAGAACATACATCATTCCTTTTTAAGCTTGATAGAATACATCACACCTTTTTGTGCATGGTGTTTGATAGACAACATTTGTTGCTAAAAAACAAATCTTATAGTGCATCTTTCATATTAGTTTCATTAAATGCATTTTCATTGTAATTATTTAGGGTAACAATGAGAATTGGAAATTGTTTATTTGTTTATTTGTGTTTTAGCCAAGTTTCTTAAGTATGCTCTTACCATGCATAGTGTTGGGTTTTAGGGATGTGGTTATTAGTTATATGAAAAATTATTGATATATTATTTTTGTAGATTAGTGTATGAATAATATTTTCAAATTTACCATGCATAGGATTGGGGTTTTATCCATCGAGGTATTGTTTATATGAAATATTGTTGATGTAGTAAAGTTTTGTAGATTAGTGTATGAATAATATTTTCAAATTTATCATCTATATAAAGAAAAAAAAATTATTTAAAAACTAAAAATTTACAATAAAACTAAAATTATCAATGACAACACACAACTACCCATGGCACCTTCCATATGGATGTCAAGGACTCCACACACTAGTGACTAACATCATCATAGCTTCATGTGAGGAAAAATTGAGGGTACATAGTTTGAAGGATGATGTAGCTTGGTTGTAGAGTACAGAATGTGTTGATAATCGCAGGTTTGTGTTGATAATCATTGATAATCGCACGTTAAGTCCGGTATGGCCAGAGGCAAGGTTGGAAGGACACCCTCAATCAGAAATTAAAGATCCACTAAGGAAGTTGAGACTAATATTAGTTTAAATCTAGGAAAGCACAAGGATTTCATCACCGAATTTGAAATTCGTGGAAAGAACATGAGACCCTTAAGGTGATTCCATCGACTTCATGGAGAAATATAGTTCTTGGTTTGTTGGTTAGTGGGATATACATATTATGGTAGGGTGAGAAATCTCTTTATCACTATAGTGTCTTTGTTTGTGATTTGGGGTCTCAATCGATGGATGTGGTTTCAATTTGAGAAATACTTTTCCATTCTTCTAGGGTAGTTGGGGTTTGGTTTACACATAGGATTTTGTAGGAGAAAGAGGGGGTTTACAAGGTGTAGAATCTTTGAAGTTTGTTCTCTGAGTACATTTCCATACTGGACCTTCAACAAAGTTCCCAATTATAACAACATCATGACCATGGGTGTGAGAAAAATGAGAAGGAATTACAACCCAATCAAGAGTAATGAGGAAAGGAAGGAGTAGGGAAGAAAGGGAGCCAAAGGGAGAGGATAGTTAAGCATAAGGCCCCATGACACGATACCATTAAAAAGAAAATATAGAAGAAAAGATCTACCACATAAGTGCATCTCTAGAACCTAAGAAATTCATTGAGAAATATGAGGAAATGATTATAATCAAGAATGAATCCACATCGAGAGAATACATTATGGAGAAGTTAACATGATGGGTGAATGACATGGGATATGCTTGAACTAGGGAAGTCAAATTATACAGAATGAATAAATTGGAATGGATAGTCAAGGCACTTATACCTCAGGTCCTTGAGGATAAAGTTCTACCTCATAAGCAAATCCTAGTGAAAATGGAGCCAATGAGTAAGAAAAATGTGATAGTGGAAAAAAATGGAGGCATTGTGGTGCTATGCATTTGGAGTCAGATTCAAGACCACCAGCAAGAAAGTGACTATAGGAGAAGCCACCTTAAGAGACGAAGGACATCATCAAATAAAAAAATTCTATTGAGATTGAGGAACAAAGGGAGAAGAATGGAATTCCCCACCAGAAGCCCACATGATACTTCTACAATACGAAATGGATAATCTATTTTCTTTATCTTCAATTCAAGTCAACAATATTTGTTTTCTAGTTTTCATAGTTTATCACTTAAAACAAATTGCCATAGAGCAAATGCATAGTTAAAACAAATTTTCATAGAGCATATGCATAGTTAAAACAAATTGTGATAGAGCATATGCATAGTTATAACAAATTTTCATGGAACATATGCATAAGAACTTAGCAAACAATAGTTATGTCGTAGACCCATACAATGACAACATATTTCAAATTGATGAGTTGTATTGCACCATGATGTCTCATTTCCATAATATAAGACCTCAAGAGGAACATGAGTCATGTTTGTGTGTGTGTGAGAGAGAGATTAAATTATATTAAATTTCAAAAAAAATGTTTTCATGACACTATAATGTATTTATATAATAATGGAAATGATGTTAATGTGATTTTCATTTATTTTATATTGTTAGTCCGAAGAGAAGAAATGATAAATCCACAATGATGATCATTCTATTACTAGAAAGATCAATAAATACACAAGTAAACAATCGTTGGTATTCCCAACGTATAAGTCTTCCTATCTATGATTGTTCATATTTATATGTATGGTATATGTAACTTATCCATGAGGGATTATGTGTCCAACATCCCCCCCCCCCATTAATCTGAAGGGGTGTGTGTGAGTCCAAGCATTATTCTAAAAGTCTTCTCAAATTTCTCTCTTCTAAGTGCTTTGGTGAAGATGCTTGAAATTTGTTCATTTGTGGAACATTGTCTCAAGTGAATAGTCTTGGCCTCTACATGATATTGAATCATGTGATACTTTGTGTTCATGTGATTAGTTCGATCATGGAATCTGAGATTCTTGGCCAACTTGATTAGTTTGATCATGGAATCTGAGATTCTTGGCCAACTTGGCCAACTAGGAGAGGAGTACAATTCAATTGTTTCTCCTACAAATATTTAAGTATTTTCCTAATCCAAACAATCTCGTTTGTTACTTATACAGTTGCCACATATTATACCTATGTTTTGGAATATGTTGGGACTGATTATTTGTGGGATATCTAGGAGACAATTTCTAATCCAAGACTCATGAGATAGCATGAAGTTGACACTCCATTTTCCTTATCCCCATCAAAGTATGAATAAGAATATCAAATCAGGTTGAAGTCATCTAGCTTAAAGTACTTGAGTAAAAAATCTTGAGTTCCTTTCCAATATTTTAGAACTCTCTTTTCAATAGGCCAATGTCCTTCACAAGGATTTTGTATGAACCTAGAAAGAATCCCAACAACAAATGAAAATTTTGGTATGGTAGTAGTAAGATAGTTAAGACTTCCCACAATATGTCTATACTTGGTTGCATCCTTAAATTCATTCCCTTCTTTTGATGCGAGATTCAATTTCTTTTCCATTGGAGTAGAAACATGATTTCACTCAACCATGCCAATATTGTTCAAAAATTCTCCAACATACTTTTTTGGGAGATGAATATGTACTTTGGATTTTGAATCACTTCAATTCCCAAATAGTAGTGAAGATGTCCCAAATGTGTCATCTTAAAGCCCTTATTCAACTATTTTTTTATGGATGCAATGTAGTTCTCATTCTTCCCTATTATGAAAATATCATCTACATATACTACAAGATATATAATTGTGTGACATCCCCAAAAATAAAATATTTTTGAAATTTAAATTTTCTAGAAATTCATTCAGTTTTTTAGTAAATTCGAATTTGGGAAATTTTTTCCATTTATGGCAATTCCGAATTTCGAATTTAATAATTGTAATTAATTATTATGATTGTTGGGCAGGGATTTGATTTGACCCAACTAACTAGTTGACTATGACACTTGTACAAAAAAAGAATATTTTATATTGATTGCAGGAGGACAAATGGAACAACCATGTTAAAATCAACTCACCATGACTCCATGAGTGGGGAACATGTTGGAAACACCTATGGGAGGATTATTAGAAGTGGAAAATCATGGATTTGGCCACTAGCAGCAACTGAAAATTAGGGATTTAGAAAGTTGTGAAACTCCCCAAGGGAGGGAAAAAGACATGGGCAAAGAGACTTGGTTTGATAAATAGCATATGGGAGGAGGCAGGATGTTGCCAAGTATGCTAGAAAAGAGACTAATGATTTTTTTTCCTTTGCTGTTATGAACACTATGGAATGAGTGTAAGGCAAGATGAATGGGATGGAACTAAAGGACATTGTGGAGGAAGAGTTTCCAAGTTTTTCTTCATGGGTTCATGGTCAGGCTAGGGGGTGAATTGGGGCAAGTGATTTTGATTACCCTATTCTACGGTTGGGAGGAACGTGGTTGTTCCCTTTTCCTTCCAACAAATTGGTTCATATATGTCTCTTATCCCTCTCTGCGTGATTGAACTTATATCTGATGTGATCTATTCATTAAAATTGTATCGAATTATTTCCCATTTTACGGTGAATGATTTAGTCTCAGTTGTAGTGCGATTATTAAAACTGGTATGGATTTAATAATCCTCGGCAAAATCTACCCATATAAATTGATGTGTTTCTGCAAGTCTTTATAAATTGTAAATCGTCATTTTGTTGCAAGAACTTATACACAGAGCTTGTTTTTTTTTAATTACAAACCTATGAATTCGAAAGAAAACAGGATCAAGTCATGTATATATACACCTACATTCGTATGTATTATCACTAGAACTAAAACTGTATGCTTTAGAAATGACAACATGTATTTATTAAATCCCTAGTTTACGCATCTTGAATTTGAAAGTGCAAACTATTACCAGCAAGATGGATTTACCCCACACAGTAAAAACGTCTAAAGAGAATAGCCATGAACATATATTCGTAAGTCTATTCATATCGATTTATATAAATGTATGTAAATAAGTAAACAACCACAGGTCATATCTTAATACTCGACTCGGATAAACCTGTCCCTAAATTCTTGCAGTAGTAAAGAAAATAGGAATATTTTAGATCCATCAAGATAATACAATACGCCTGAGTAAAAGAAAGAAAAAATATTTTAAGAAAACAGTCCTTCAATTTATAGATAATCCCTCCAAAACCTTTATAACTGTAAGTTTTGAATCATACAGATATTTAATGAAAAATACTGAAGCAATGGACTTAAAGACCAAGTGTCGGTCTAAGATACATACGAATAGTGAAACGAGTTGTTTGATACAAAAACCCTTACAGTGTTCAGTTCAACCGGAAAAAACTTTCCGTAGGAACAACCTCTGAATTATCATTATTCTTGATTGTTGAACCTAAACTCAAGGTTACATAAAATTTCCCTCTTACCAAACTACTGTGGAAACCAAGTGCCTTATCGAATGCCTACAAATCAAAATTGATAACCCTATTTTGTCAAGTCTCCTGAGTGGTTAACAATAAAGGAACTCGAATACCTTTTTATCGAAGACGAAGAGGAGGCTCCGAAATATTTGCATGTACATAGGCCTGACAGAGTTATCAATTCCAAGAATTAGTAATGTTCAGAGGAAGTTATAGAATACCAACATATAATTACTATTAATGAAATATATGAGAGAGTACTTAACTTCCGATTTGGTGGCCTCGCCCTTTTCTTTCCTTGTCGATTGTCTCCTAGATGGACATCCAGGTCATCGGAGAAGCGCGTAACAAGGCTCTGATGGGTCCTCGCATCAGCAAAGCCCACCATTAGTGATTATACCAGTACTGTGAACGAAAACAAAATTATAACAAAACAAAAATACAATTACAGTAAACAATGGATTTAACATAGTAGCGTAGATGACAGTATTGTCTCTATATTAAGTAAACAAGTATATTGAGTTGCGACGAAGGCCAATTTCGAATCAAGATATTACCCCACACATTGAATCTTCGCAACCCTCCCCAAAGCAAGAATATAGAAAGTAATGTGAGCAAATAGTCAACACAGGGTGTGACAGGGTCAGACCCCTACGAGGTCACCTCGCAACAGTTGGCATTACCAATACAAGAAAAAACTGTTGGCACAAACTCTTATTCGACGGAAGCATTACCCTTATAAAAATTACTCACTGAACCTTTTATTCAAAACACACATGTTGTATGGTTTATTCGAGGAATTGGGAGCGAGTATCTCTAAGTGGTATTGGCTTTTCTTTACCCAATAAGTAATGACTACAACTTCATTGAAAATGGAACTAAGGGACCGAACGGAGTGCCAAACAGAAGGGTGCAACCATCGCAAAGGAAAGGCTAGGATCAGAGGAGTTGTCACACACAAGTACCCTAACCCTTTTAACACATGAACAAAAACCCACATATATTTGGATCCTAGTCTCATCCTATAACCACCGGCTAAGAGCGTGAAGTAGAGTGATCTCGGGAAATACTAGACACCCTAAGCTATTTTACCAGGGGCTAAACCGACGAATCTTAGAGCTTTGAGAGCGAGGAGACAGAGTGATAAGGACTGTCCCATTATTGGTACATCGAAAAGAAATACATGAAAAAACTGGTGAACAAACTGAAAGTAAAAAGGGCCCTTCACCTATTGGAAACACCAGACATATACGTCTCTGGTTTTAAATTGCATAACAGATTCATAATAAGTTAGAAAATCTTACCAGGTGAACGGGCTGGGTCGACTGGAAGGGCTAAACAATGAACTTCAGTGAACATTTTTCTTCTCTCCCAAAAGATCCACCGCAGAGCTGATAGGGTTATCGCAAGAAGTCATAATGACAAGGAAGAGCTCGCCCAACTCTAAGTGAAGAGTGTACTGTAAGAGTAAATGCCAAAGGACGTTGGGCCATGTGCTCGGACAAAGTTGGCACATTGGAAGTAGGGAAGGACAGGTGGAGAGTCATCAAGGATGGTGCGAGTAGGACCCTCATTAAACACAAGCACAAAGCCTTAACTCTTTCTGACAGATACTTTCCTTCCCTTACCAACCAAGATACGAATTAATGACAATCATATTGCATCTGACCAGTTGTAAGCGTTTCGGTCACAAAAATAACTCATTCAATTAGCTTACCCTTCCCTCTTCTCTATCGATGGAATGACCCTTTAATTATGAGTTAGTTGCATAGGAATTACGCGTTAGACTTCTCTGATTTTAAAACCTTAAGTCGGATGACCACAAATGTATGACCACGCCTGAGCCTTAAGGGAAATTCATTTCAGCAAATCGGTCTTTGACAAATTAATACGACTAACTATGACTTGATACGAGTCACACCAAAATCTTAACTCTCAACGTTTGCATAGCTTGATGGGTATTATTTACAACAAAGCAACGTTATACACTTGCGCGCAACATGAAAATCCTTTTGTGTTAAGGAGATTGGTATTCAAATCCTAATAAACATCGTATGCAAGTTAATATAGGTATAAGTAGTATTAGGATTTATAAAGAAATATATGTCTTGAAAGGTATTGTAACCTTTTGACATCCCACTGTATAAATTATGAAGTAGGTTTTAACAGAGTATTGTCCTCATATAAAAAATAGAACATCGGTCTATAATGAAGGTAAACTTTAACATCATGTTCTACAACTTTTATTAACAAGAAACTGGAGGTTAATGTGCCAAAAGAAAAACACACAAAAAAAATTTTGTCAATTAGAGGTACATTACATATGTTATCAGAGAAGAGTTTACAACACTGGGCCCTGAATAGGGCCACATTAACGCTTTGACATATATATTTTACTTATGCAAATCTAATAAAAACTTCTTTGTTACAAACATAATACTTTTATGTTTCGTGTTAATCATGGCATCTTAGAATGATGTAGAAATCAGAATGGAAGAAAATCCAGAACAGGAACCTCATGGAGACCCAAGGAAGAATAGTGATAGAAGCTCTCCTACAAAAGTACTAGAAACAATGAGGAATCTTATTATTGAGCTGAAGGTTTTCAAAGTAGACAAGGAGAAATTGAACAAGGAACAACAGGAATAGCAAGAGATAAATGAAGTCTTGTTGCATAGTATAGTGACCAAGAAAAACCCAAAGGATGATAGCCATGACAAAGAGGTTAGAAAAAGGGCCTCCAAGAACTCTAGGCCAGAAACAGAAAAAGGAGACAGTTCGTCGGAAGGAACACCTTCAGCCGAAGACAAAACTAAAACAGATAGGAAAAGAAAACAAGTGGACCACCTTGAAGGAGAATTTTAAAAATTTAAACTAGCCACCTTTGATAGAGAATCTAGGACAGGAGAAGAAGCTGAGGCATGGTTGTTGGACATCAAAAAATGATTTCAAATCTACAACTATTCCAGCAATATGAAGGTCAGAATGGCCATCCAATCTGAAAGGAAAGGCCAGAATTTGGTGGCAAGACCTAAAATTGGCCAAGGACCTGAAGGAGAAACAGTTAGAATGGTGTGACTTTAAGAAGTATTTCAAAAAACATTACCTTTCGGAAAGCTATTATGAAAGGAAAATGAAAGAATTCTATGAGCTATGACTCAGACAAATGTTGATGGAGGACCCTATAAATAAATTCCTGGAGCTGCTAAGGTTTGTACCATACATTCAGGAGGATAAGCTAAAAATCCAACGATTATTAAGTTGTTTAATGTAGTCCTACAAGGATAGAATTAAGTTCGACAACTCCAAATCCTTTAGTGAAGTATTTAGGAAAGCACGAATGTGCTATGACTAGTACAAACAGTGAGTGGAGTTTCCCAAAGCTTGGAAGGATAAGAAACAAGATCGAATGAATCAGCGTAAGAAGGGATACCAGCCAGCTCCGTATCGGAATGCTGGAAAAAGCTTTCCAAGAAAGGATTTTCACTCCATCCATCTGAATATGCAAGGAAACAGAAAGCCGGTAAATTTGGGAACAAAAAAGTTTGGGGACAACTCCCGCGAGCCACTAAAGTGTTGGGAATGTGGAGAACCTCATTTAAGGAAGCATTGTCCATGTTTAATTTCATCAAACAGAACTGGTGTTCATAATTTGCGGGAAGCCTCAACAGTGGGAGACGTGGGCAGAAGCCTGCATCGGATAAATGCATCCATAGATGGTCGACAAGCTGACCACCAGCCCTCGGTGGTAGAGATCGAAGGAAAAATCAATGACACTCGAATTTCTATTTTAATTGACCCTGGAGATACGTTAATTTATATTACCCTTGATGTAGTAGAGTCAAATAAATTTAAGAAACTGAAGCACACAAAATCATGGCTTGTACAACTAGCAACATGTACTGAAACGAAAGTACTTGACTTTATTTATGATTTTGAGTTCATCTTAGATGGTCAAAATATAAGGACCACTCTGAACATCCTACAACTAGGATCTTACGATATGATTATCGGGATGGACTGGTTGGAACAACATAAAGCAATGCTAGACTATTATACAAAGGTACTTAGCTATAAAGATGATTTTGGCACTTTTAGAGCAACCCAAGGCATACCAAAACCTATATTAGTCCGACAAGTTTTAGCAATGCAACTCAAGAAATGTATTAGAAAGGGATGTCAAGTTTATGCCATCCAAGTGACGAATCTATTAGAAAAAGAAGATAAGCCAAAGTTAGAAGACTTTACTGTCCTACGTGAATTCAGAGACATGTTTGTGGATGAGATACTAGAATTACCTCCTAGAAGGGAAATAGACTTCTCCATAGACCTACTACCCTGTTCAACCTCTATCTCAAAAGCACCCTACCAAATGAATCTACCAGAACTGACAGAATTAAAAATACAATTACAGGAATTGTTGGACAAGGAGTATATCAAACCGAGTGTCTCACCATGGGGGGCACCAGTCCTCTTTGTGAAAAAGAAAGAAGGTACTCTAAGACTATGTATTGATTATAGACAACTGAACAAAATGACTACTAAGAACAAATACCCCTTACCAAGGATAAATGATCTGTTCGATCAAGTTGGTGGGGCCAAGATCTTTTCAATGTTGGATTTACGATCCAGCTATCATCAAGTTAGGATAAAGGACGAGGACATAAACAAGATAGATTTTCAAACAAGATATGGACACTACGAGTTTGTAGTCATACCTTTCGGACTCACTAACGCACCAACCACATTTATGTGCTTGATGAACAACATTTTCAGTCAGTACTTAGATAAGTTCGTAGTAGTATTTATCGACAATATTCTGGTCTATTCTAAAACAGAGGAGGAACATGATGAACACTTAAGAATAGTTCTGTAAACAATAAGGAAACACAAAGTATACGCAAAATTTGATAAATGTGACTTTTATCAAAAATAAATACAATATTTAGGGCATGTCATTTCCTCACAAGGTATTTCCGTAGATGCAGAAAAGATAAAAGACAGTATGGAATGGCTAGTACCCAAGGATGTGGCAGATATCTAGTCATTCATGGGAATCACCGGATATTATCCCAAATTTATAGAAGGGTTTTCCAAGATAGCCTACCCTATCACGTCATTACGAAAGAAAGGGACCAAGTTTAGCGGGTCAGAGAAGTGTCAGGACAGTTTTAACAAACTGAAGGAATTATTGACAACTGCACCCATATTGAAGGTAGTAGAGCCAGATAAAGACTTCACCGTATGTGTTGATGCAAGTAAAGAAGGACTAGGTGGTGTCCTAAATTAGGAAGGACACATTATTTATTATGAGTCTCGGAAATTAAAAGAACACAAGAGAAATTATGTCACTCATGACTTAGAATTGGCAGCGGTAATACACACCTTAAAAATGTGGCGACACTACATAATGGGAAAAAAAAATCTACTATTGACAGATAATAGCGGGGTGAAATATTTGTTTAACCAACCAGATCTTAATGCAAGACAAGCAAGATGGCTAGCCTTATTGATCGAATTCGACTTCGAGGTCAGACATATCAAGGGTAAGGAAAATAAAGTAGTAGACGCTTTAAGCAGAAGAGTTCATGGGTTATTTGAGACAAATATCAGTAGGGCAGAAAGTGATGTGGAACAAAGGATAAGGACAACAGGTATTAACGACGAAAATTACACTAAGATGATGGAAAATTTCAAAACAGTATTGAAAACTCAGATAAACCAGATCTAAGTATCGACAAGAAGGGACTATTGCGATTTAAAAACATACTTTACATACCAGATTCAGCAGAGTTAAAATTAACAGTTTTAGACGAAGTGCATAAGAAATCGTATTCTGGCCATCCAGGTTACCAGAAAATAATAACAACATGTAGAAAATTATTTTACTGGCCTAATATGAAGGGAGAAACAACTGAGTACTTGGCTAGGTGCCAATATTTTCAGCAAGTTAAGGCCGAGCACCAGCACCCAGATGGCCTATTACAGCCATTACCAGTACCAGAATGGAAATGGGAGACTATATCACTAGACTTTATAACAGGTTTGCCTAAAACTCAGAAACAAAATTATTCTATCATGGTTGTAATCGATAAACTCAATAAGCTTGTACACTTTATTCCCATAAATTCTACTTTTAAAGCTATAAACGTTGCTGAAATATTCATGAAATAAATTTTTAGACTGCATGGTATTCCTAAAATGGTGATTTCAGATAGAGATGTAAAATTTAAATTCCCTTTTTGGAAGGAATTGTTTGCAGGGCTAAACACTAACTTGAATTTCAGTACGAGCTATCATCCACAAATGGATAGACAAACTGAAAGGAAAAACCAGATCATAAAGGATATGCTCTTCATGTACGTAAGAACAAAACCGAGTAAGTGGGAAGACTACCTGCACTTGATAGAATTTGCATACAACAATGGGTACCAAACTTCGGCTAAGTTGAGCCCTTTCAAAATACTGTATGACAAAAAGTGTACGACTCCAATTAGCTGGGATAACCCAGCTGATAGACCCATGGTTGGACCAAAAATGCTCCAAGAAATGGAAAACATGGTAAGAAAGGTACAACAAAACTTGAAAGAAGCACGGGAGAGACAGAAGAGCTATGCAGATCAGAAAAGAAGACACTTGGAATTTCTAGTGGGAGACCATGTTTATTTGAAGGTCAAAGCCCGAAAAATCTTGTTGAAGTTAGGGAGTTGTGCCAAGATGGTACCCAGTTTTTGTTGGCCCTTCGAGATACTAGCTCGAATTGGACCCATAGCATATCAACTTGCACTTCCAGCTAATTTAAGAATTCATAATGTATTTCACGTTTCTTTATTGAAAAAGTATATTCATGACCCTACTCATATGATTGATTGGAACTTGGTGTAGGTTGAACCCGAAGGTGAGTTCCAGGTGGAACCCCTTCACATTCTGGACCGGAGAGAAATAACACTTCGGAACAGAGTCGTCACTCGGGTAAAGGTGCAATGGAAGCACTTTAGTCCTGAGGAGGCCACTTGGGAGTTGGAGGGAGATTTGCGAAAATATCATCCAATCCTGTTCCAAGAAAGGAACGAACACTGAGGACAGTGTTTTACTGAAGGGGGAAAGGATGTGACATCCCCAAAAATAAAATATTTTTGAAATTTAAATTTGTTGGAAATTCATTTCGTTTCTAGTAAATTTGAATTTGGAAAATTTTTGCCATTTATGGCAATTCCAAATTTCGAATTTAATAATTGTAATTAATTATTATGACAGTTGGGTAGGGATTTGATTTGATTCAACTAACTAGTTGACTATAACACTTGTATGAAAACATAATATTTTATATTGATTGCAGGAGGACAAATGGAACAATCATGTTAAAATCAGCTGACCATGACTCCATGAGTGGGGAACATGTTGAAAACACCTCTGGGATAATTATTACAAGTGGAAAATCAGGGATTTGGCCACTAGTAGCCCCTGAAAATTAGGGATTTAGAAAGCTGCGAAAATCCCCAAGGGAGGGAAAAAGACCTGGGCAAAGAGACTTGGTTTTCATAAATAGCCTATGGGAGGAGCAGGATGCTGCCAAGTATGCTGGAAAAGAGACTAATGATTTTTTTTCCTTTGCTATTATGAACACTACAGAATGAGTGTGAGGAAAGAGGAATGGGATGGAACTGAAGGACATTGTGGAGGAAGAGTATCCAAGTTCTCCCTCATGGGTTCATGGTCAGGCTAGGGGGTGAATTGGGGAAAGTGATTTTGATTACCCTATTCTACGGTTGGGAGGAACGTGGATGTTCCCTTTTCCTTCCCACTAACTGGTTCAGATATGTCTCCTATCCCTCTCTGCGTGATTGACCTTATATATGATGTGACGTATTCATTAAAATTGTATCGAATTATTTCCCATTTTCTGTTGAATGATTTAGCCTTAGTTGTAGTGCAATTATTAAAACTAGTATGGATTTAATAATCCTATGCGAAATTTGCCCATATAAATTGATGTATTTCTGCAATTCTTTATAAATTGTAAATCGTCATTTTTCTACGAGAACATATACACAGAGTTCATTTTTTTTTAATTACAAACCTATGAATTGGAAAGAAAACAGGATCAAGTCAAGTATATATACACCTACATTCTTATGTATTATCACTAGAACTAAAATTGTATAATTTAGAAATGACAACATGTATTTATCAAACCCCTAGTTTACACATCTTGAATTTGAAAGTGCAAACTATTACTAGCAAGATAGATTTACACCACACAGTAAAAACATCTAAAGAGAATGGTCACGAACATATATTCGTAAGTCTGTTCATATCGATTTATATAAATGTATGTAAATAAGTAAACAACCATAGGTCATATCTTAATACTCGACTCGGATAAACCTGTCCTTAAATTCTTTCAGTAGTAAAGAAAATAGGAATATTTTAGATCCATCAAGATAATACGATATGCCTCAGTAAAAGAAAGAAAAATTCTTTTAAGAAAATAATCCTTCAATTTATAGATAATCCCTCCAAAACCTTTATAACTGTAAGTTTTGAATCATACAGAGATTTAAAGAAAAATACTGAAGTGATGGCCTTAAAGACCAAGTGTCGGTCTAAAGATACATACTAACAGTGAAACAAGTTGTTTGATAGAAAAACCCTTACAGTGTTCAGTTCAATCGAAAAAAAAATTCCGTCGAAAAAACCTCTGAATTATCATTATTCGTGACTTTCAAACCTAAACTCAAGGTTACACAAACTTTCCCTCTTTCCAAACTACTTTGGAAACCAAGTGCCTTATCGAATGCCTACAAATCAAAATTGATAACCCTGTTTTGTTGAGTCTCCTAAGTGGTTAACAGTAAAGGAACTCGAATATCTTTCTATCGAAGACGAAGAGGAGGCTCTGAAATCTTTGCATGTACACAAGCCTGAAAGAGTTATCAATTCCGAGAATTAGTAATGTTCACAGGAAGTTATAGAATACCAACAGATAATTACTATTAATGAAATATATGAGAGAGTACTTAACTTCCAATTTGGTGGCCTCGCCCTTTTCTTTCCTTGTCGATTGTCTCTTGTATGGACATCCAGGCTATGGGATAAGTGCGTAATAAGGCTCTGATGGGTCCTTGCATCAACAAATCCCACCATTAGTGAGTATACCAGTGCTGTGAAAAAAAAAAAAATTATAACAAAACAAAAATACAGTTACAGTAAACAACAAATTTAACATAACAATTTAGATGACGGTATTATCTTCTATATTAAACAGACAAGTATATCGAGTTGCGACGAAGGCCGATTTCGAATCAAGATATTACCCCAAACTTTGAATCTCTGCAACCCTCCCCAAAGAAAGACTATAGAAAGTAATGTGAACAAACAGTCAACACAGGCTGTGACAGGGTCAGACCCCTATGAGGTCACCTCGCAATAGTTGGCATTACCAATACAAGAAAAAAATGTTGGTGCAGAATATTTTTCGACGGAAGCATTACCCTTATAAAAATTAATCATTGAACCTTTTATTCAAACGACATATTCCGTAAGGTTTATTCGAGGAATTGGGCATGAGTATCTCTAAGTAGTATTGGCTTTTCTTTACCCAATAAGTAATGACTATGGCTTCATTGAAAATGGAACTAAGGGACCGAACGGAATTCCAAATAGAAGGGTGCAACCATCGCAAAGGAAAGGTTGTTAGCAAAGGAGTTGTCACGCACAAGTACCCTAACCCTTTTAACACAAGAACAAATTCTCGCATAAATTTCAATTCTGGTCTCGTCCTGTAACCAACGTCTAAGAGCATGAAGTAGAGTGATCTCGGGAAATACTAGACACCCAAAGTTATTTTACCAGGGGGATAAACCAATGAATCTCTGATCTTTGAGAGCGAGGAGACAGAGTGATAAGGACTGCCCCATTCTCAGTACATCGAAAATAAATACATGAAAAAATCGGTGAACAAACTGAAAGTAAAAAGGGTCCTTCACCGATTGGAAACACCAGACCTATATGCCTCTGGTTTTAAATTGCATAATAGATTCATAGTAGGAAAGAAAATCTTACCAGGTAAATGGGCCTGGTCGACTGGAAGGGCTGAACAACGACCTCCAGTGCACATTTTTCTCCTCACCCAAAAGAGCCACCGCAGAGCCGATAAGGTTATCTCGAGAAGTCACAATGATGAGGAAGATCTCGCCCAACTCTAAGTAAAGATTGTACTGCAAGAGTAAATGCCAAAGGACGATGTGCCATGTCCTCTGACAGAGTTGGCACATTGGGAGTAGGGAAGGCTAGGTGGAGATTCATCAAGGATGGTGGGAGCAGGAGCCCCATTAAACACAGGCACAAAGCCTTAACTCTTTCTGAAAGATGATTTCCTTCCCTTACCAACCAAGATACAAATTAATGATAGTCATATCCCGTCTAACCAGTTGTAAGCATTTCGGTCACAAAACTAACTCGTTCAGCTAGCTTACCCTTCCCTCTTCTCTATCCATGGAACGACCCTTTAATTATGAGTTAGTTGCATAGGACTTATGCGTTAGAATTGTTTGATTTTAAAACCTTAATTAGGATGACCACAAAAGTATGACCACGCCTGAGCCTTAAGGGAAATTCGTTTCAGCGAATCGGTCTTTGACAAATTAATACCACTAACTATGACTTGATACGAGTCACACTAGAATCTTAACTCTCAACGTTTGCATAGCTTGATGGGTATGATTTATGTCAAAGCAATGTTATACACTTGCGTGCAACATGAAAATCCTTTTGTGTTAAGGAGATTGGGATTCGAATCCTAATAAACATCGTATGCAAGTTAATATAGTTATAAGTAGTATTAAGATTTATAAAGAAATATATGTGTTGAAAGGTATTGTAACCTTTTGACATCCCACCGTATAAAGTATGAAGTAGGTTTTAAGAGAGTATTTTCCTCATATAACAGATAGAACGTCGGTCTATAATGAAGGTAAACTTTAACATCTTGTTCTACACCTTTTATTAACAAGAAGCTGGAGGTTAATGTGCCAAAAAAAAAACACCCAAAAAATTTTTTTTGTCAATTAGAGGTACATTACAAATTGTTTTTCCCACTTTCTTGAAAAACAAAGTTGCATCGTTAATATTGAAATGCTTGAAATTTAATTTCAGAAGATGATCGATTAACTTTTCATACCATCATGGCAGTGCTTGTTTCAAGCCATACAAGAATTTGATCAACTTGCATACCTTACATGTTGTTTTCCCTTCACAACAAATCCTTCTGGTTGAGACATGAACACATTCTCTTTCAAGTCTCCATTCAAAAAATAAGTCTTCACATCCATTTGAGAAATTTTCCATCCATTTTGTGTTGCCATGGAAAATAGAGTGCAGATAGTTACCCATTTTTTTGTGGGGGTAAATGTCTCATCATAACCAACACCTTATTTCTATGCAAATCATTGTTCCATGAGCCTTGCTTTGTGCTTGTCAAGTGAGCCATCTAATCTGTACCTATTATTGAATACGCACTTGCACTGAATCGGTTTGGTTTCATTTTGAGGGTCCACCAAATTCCATGTCCCACTCTTGATGAGAGCATCATATTCCTTTTGCATGGCTTATTCCATTCATCATGATAAGTGGCTTCCTTAAAGGAAGTCAGTTAATGGTTAGTAGATAATTTAACTCACAATCATATGAAACATCCATATCCTCTACATCACGTCATTCTGAACTATCTACATTATCTCCATCTTGTTTTGAAAACAATATCGCTCCTATCTTCTTAACCTCATCACGATGAAAACTTTCATGTGTTTTAGTGAGCCATTTTGGTGGACATTTATGAGATGATCCAGGTGGTTCGGTTGATTGAGATGGTGTTGAGTTCTCATAAAGTCTCATCATTTTAATCCTCTCGATCACATCATCCAACTCAACTTCGGGTTCTGGTGAAGTGGAAGAAACTTCTTCATGAGGGGAAGATGATGCTTCAACAAGTGATTCCAGAGACTAATCCAATATAGGGATCCCCCCTTCAAGATGTGTTATCTCATCATCAAATTCATGATATGTCTTTACATGAGTGAATCTTTCCAGATGATCAATCTACTTCTCAACAGTTTCTTCTTCCTTGGTGGATTCCAGAAATATCACGTCTCTAGAAGGGATGAAATTCTTGTTTGTCTCATCATGAATACTATACACCTTGGTGGTATTTGAATACCCCAAGAAGATGCACTTCTGACTCCTTGCATCAAGCTTTCGTCTTTGCTCCATAGAAATCAAGCCATAGTAGGTGGAACCAAAGACCTTGAGATGCCTCACCGAAGGAATGTGGCCATACCACATTTCACATGGAGTCTTGTTCTTGATAGCATGAAATGGACAACTGTTTTTGACATAAAATGCACATAAAATTGCAACAACCCAAAACATTAATTTAACATTCTTGAAAAACATCATGGATCGAACCATATTTAGGAGTGTCAATATCATTTGTGTAACTACACTATTTTGTTGAGGATTGTATGGAAATGTAGTTTGGTGTTTGATCCCATGTTGGTTAAGGTAACTTTCAAATTCATTAGATGTATATTCTCTTCCATTATCAGTGTGAAGATAGCCAACTCGATATTCAACTTCATTTTGAATCCATACATGAATGTTTTTAAATGTTTCAAAGTCCTGTGACTTATGTTTCAACAAATACACCAACACATCCTAGTGTAATCATCAATAAAGGACATTATATATTTATTTTCACTTGCAGAAGGAACATGCATAGGGCCGCACAAATCGGAATGAATCAATTCAAGTCTTCTAAATGCTCTAGAGGTAGAATCACCGAAAGGTTGTTTGCTATGCTTTCCAAGAATACAAGAATCGCATTATTTTAGTTTTCTAGGAATGGTAGCCAAACCAGAAATACCATTCTTTCTCATTAAAGGAAGACTTTCATAATTGATATGACCAAATCTAGAATGCCACAAAATACTAGATGACATTATACCTTCAATTTGATCCTAGAGGTATGCAACATTATGTGTATGGGAAGATGTCCCATTCACCTTCAGCAGTCTTCCATCTTCCATTTC
>ML794670.1:0-14247 GCA_009831015.1 Picea engelmannii
GGTTTTTGTGTCACCTTGTCAGGAAACCATATCCCTGTCATACAAGCTAGAGTTTGAAACTACCAATAATGTGGTAGAATATGAAGCTCTTGTTTTAGGTTTAAGGGATGCAAAAGAAATGAGAATTGAAGAGGTAGTAGTGTTCGAAGATGCTGAGTTGATAATCTAGTAGGTCAGAAATGCTTATCGGGATAAACATCCTCGACTCAGGAATTACAAAAATGAGGTGTGGGACCTAATTGTTAATTTCTTCTTGGATTTCAACATTTCTTTTATTCCAAGAGAAGAAAATACTTTGGCCGATTCCCTAGCTGTCTCAGCTAGCCAGTTTAGGATCCCTCTGCCACCTAAGATTAAATATGATGTTGAGATAAGATATAGGTCATCTGTACCAGACAATATCAAGCATTGGAAGGTGTTCAAGGATGATCTTGAAATCAAAAGATTTCTTGAGTCTGTTGATGAATTCTCTGCATTGCACATTGATCAGGATCCCAATCCCGAAGGTGACCCTCACCCTGGGGTATTTTTGAATAAAACTGCTAATCACTATATTGTTCAGTTGCCTAGCAATCACATTCCAAAGGGACTAGTTCCTTTAGAAATATTGTTCGATGGGAATGATGTGGAAGTAAAGGGTAAGGTTTCAAATGGGAATGATGATGTAACTAAATACAATATTGGCACAGAGGAGGATCCTAAGTTCATCAAGTTGTCAAGCAGCCTGTCAAGGGAGCATAGAGCCGAGTATGCTGAGTTATTAAAAGAATTTTCTGATGTGTTCACCTGGACCTATGAAGACCTCAAGACATATGACACAACTGTCATTGAGCATAAGATCCCACTGAAAGAAGAGGCTAAGCCATTCAGGCAGAATCTAAGACAGATTAATCCGATGTTGTTGCCTGTCATGGGGAAAGAAGTAAAGAAGCTATTGGATGCTCAAATCATAATCCCTTTGAGATATTCTAAGTGGGTGGCTAATCTGGTGCCAGTAAGAAAGAAGAGTGGAGAAATCATATTTTGTGTTGATTTCAGGAACCTGAACATAAGCTCAAGAAAGGAAAATTACCCCCTACTTAAGATGGAACACATATTGCAGAGGGTAACTGGTGCATCCAGGATATCCACGATTGATGGTTTTTTTGGCTACAATCAGATATCAGTCTTGCTCGAGGATAGAGAAAAAACAACCTTCACCACTCCTTGGGGCACATTCATGTATGCCAAAATGCCTTTTGGATTGATGAATGTAGGAGAAAAATTTCAGCGAGCCATGGACATAGCCTTCATTGGGGAGAAAGATTAGTTTGTGGTGTTCTATCTGGATGACATCACTGTCTTCTCCAGATCTGATAAAGAGCACTACTATCACTTGAGGAATGTTTTCTTGAGATGCAGGAGGTTTGGCCTTTCCTTAAATCCCAAGAAATATTTGTTTTCTATGAAGGAGGGGAAGATGTTAGGCCATTAAGTATCAACAAAGGGAGTGAGAATTGATCCCAGCAGGGTAGAGGCAATTCAGACCCTGTCACTTCCCAGGTCCAGAAAAGAAGTCCAAGTTTTTTTGGGGAAGATTAACTTTATGAAGAGGTTCGTCTAAAATTTTGCTGAGTTGGTGAAACACATCACAGTCATGCTCAGAAAGGGGAATGAAGTAAAATGGACTGCTGAACCCAGGGAATATTTTGTCCAAATAAAAAAGGCATTGACTGAGGCACCTGTGCTGATCAGTCCTTATTATTCTGAGGATTTCCTAATTTTTTCTTTTGCTTCTTTTGATACAATAACAATGGTTTTATTGTAGAAAAATGAGGAAGGGAAAGAGAAACCCATTTCCTTCTTCAGTAAGGCATTAAGAGATGCAGAAATCATGTATGAAATCATGGAGAAACATGCCTATACCTTGGTGAAAGCTCTCAAAGCTTTCAGAGTCTATGTCTTTCACTCAAAGGTAATTTCATATGTTCCTTCAGCTTCTGTGAAGGACATCCTTATACAACTTGACATATATGGGAGAAGGGGTAAATGGATTGCCAAGATCCTTGAGTTTGACTTGGAGATAAAGCCCACCAAGTTGGTTAAAGGGTAGGGTTTAGCCAAGCTACTGGTTGAATCCAATTGTAAGGCCTTGGGGGTTAGCTTCGTCAATGCTTACTCAGAAAATCAGCAAGCTGAGTTATCCAACAAAATCTCTCAGGGTGGTTTATCGCTAGTAGAGTGCACTTGGTATAGAGACATTATATATTTTCTGCTAGAATTGAATCCCCCTGATGAAATGGGGAAGAGTAAGGCAAGAGCTCTAAAGCTCAAAGAAGTCAAATATTGCTATATTGACCAGGTCTTGTACTGGAGAGACCCTCTAGGGGTGTTTCTGAGGTGTCTGAACCCACAGGAGGTCCATAAAGTTACGCTTGATTTCCATAGTAGCCTCTGTGGGGGACACCATTTTTGGAAGACCATAGCCTATAAAATTCTCAGGGTTGGGTACTACTGGCCCACCTTATTCATTGATGTCTGCAGAGAAGTCAGAGCCTGCATGAAATGTAAAAAATTCTCAGGAAAGCAACAACTCAAACAACTTCCATTAAAGCCTGTAGTAGCTTCAGGACCCTTTAAGCAATGGGGATTGGAATTCATTGGAGAGATTCATCTCGCTTCAAGGGGTCAACACATGTGGATATTAACTACAACATATTATTTCACCAAATGGATAGAGGCTATCCCCACCAGGAGTGCTTCTCATAAAGTAATCATTGGATTCCTGGAAGACATCATAGCAAGGTTTGGTTTCCCAAACAGAATCATCACTGACAATGCCGCATCCTTCAAATTTGAGCCATTGATCGAGTTTTGTGAGCAGTTTGGCATTTCATTGATTCACGCCACTCCCTATTATCCCCAAGGAAATGGACTGGTAGAGTCCTCTAACAAAAGTTTGATCAATCTTATTAAAATATTGTTGGAGGACAATAAGAAGTTATGGGACTCAAAACTCAAATTCGCTTTGTGGGCTGATTGAGTGACAACAACGAAGTCCCTGAGCACCTCCACTTTTCAACTTGTTTATGGGACAAAAGATGTATTTCCCACTCAGATGGCTCTACCTGTAGAAAAATTCTTTCAAGTTTATGAAGGAGATCCAGACCATATGGTCAGAAGAATTCATCAATTGGTGGAAGTGCAGCAGACCAAAGAGCAAGTAATGGACATAGCTCACAGTCTTCAATAGAAGATCAAGCAGGCCTTTGATAGGAAGGTCAGAAAGGAGGAATTTGAGCTGGGAGATTTGGTGCTTAAGTGGGATGTACCCAGGCAGGATAGAGGCAAACACAACAAGTTTGAAGCCCTCTGGATTGGCCCCTTCAAAATCTATGAAGTATTTTTAAACAACACCTACAGGTTGCAGGATTTGGAGGGTGACGAGGTTTTTAATGGCATAGTAAATGGGTATTTCCTGAAGAGATGTTTTGTTTGACCTTCAAGTGGCTCTACTATTTTTGTAAATATTGTTTTTCTGTTTATTTTCGGTTTCAATAAGGGACTCCATAGCCCAACAACAAGGCACTGAAGCTTCAAAGAGTTCTTAGAGCCTCATAGGGAGGACTCTATCCCCCATGGAGCCTAATGTTAGCACATATTCTTGTAAAGGGGGATTTTTTCTCTGAATTTGGGCCCTTTTTGTAAAATGCGATGAGATGGGGTTCAAAAACCCATCAAATCCATTTTATTCAAAGGCCGCAACCATGAGCGCCCAAGCGCAAATCTTAGAAAATATCGTTTCGGGCTTAAAATGCTTGTAGGCGAGCATTTTGTTTTTCAACAGTGAGGATTTTTCATCAGGAACAGATTGACAGTCATCAGGTAAGTTGGAGCCACGCAGTTGCACGAGGATTAGCACTTGGGCTCATCCCTTATGGCCAAATTCATGAGAATGATTTGGGCCATCCGATCCCGAGGGGACATGTGGTGCGCGATTAAACACCGTCATGGTTTCGGGAGTTGGGACTTCAAGAGACAAGGGGTCCCTCCTCCATTACATTTCAAAACCCTGAAACATGAAATGCGAAGCCCCTGGAGCTTGCCTCACAGTCATAGCCCAGGGTTCTATGGAAAGGCAGGGCCTAAAGAAAGAGGACAGATGGCAACGCTTGAGCCATTTCACAAAAATGAAGAAGAGATCCATCAGGGATGCTTGGTGCGAGAAGTCCTGAAGAAATCAGGACCGTTGATCAAGGGAAGATCTCTGCCATCCATCAGAAAAGACACATGAGCGCATTGTGTTATGACGCGCACAGATTTGGGTGGCCAAAATCTGTGCACCCAGATATACAACTAGTGTTCCATTCCAGACCCCCTCACCGTTCTGCCTTTAATGGGGGGGGTCTGGAATTTGACCGCGCAAGTTTGAATGGTCAGGATTGAAGCTCCTAGATCTGTGGCGAACATTCAATTCTAGACCCCCCTTGATTTTCTTCCTTTAATGAGAGGGAGGGGGTCCAGAATGAGGCGGTTTTGAATGTGGGCCCTCTGCTATCGTGGTGCCCTCTCATGGTGTTAGCCCCCCTCCTACATAAAACCACTTACCGCTGCCGTTACCGCCTTCACCTCCCTCTGCCATTTGTCCTCCACTCCGTCTCTCACCTCCTCCCATCACATCCTCCACTCACTATTGGGCCATAGCCCCTAATCACTCTTGGCTATCACCTCTTTCCAAGTGTCTTACCACTTGCATCCTCCCTGACAGATGGTCTCATCCTGTCCGCTGCCGCGGCCTTAAATCTACCCCCACATCATCATCCCATGCCACTCTACCTCTGACCTGTCTCAGTGCAGTGCATACACCTTTCTCCACCTGCACTTTCCCAGTTACCTTCCATCCATCATATCTATCCACATGGCCATCTCTCGTTTCACCTCCCCCATCAGATCCTCGTGCACGCTCATCGATGGGTCCTCTTATAGTAGTCCAACAAAGCAACAGACAACCAAAGAGAGTCTGCCATGAATCCCAAGTGTAGATTTGACCAAGGCTTTTCAGATCCCGATGAAGTAGTTAATGCAAATGTGGAAGGTGGGTGAGACATCGTCTCCTTCCATAAATAGAAAGCCAAAGTGGGAGAAAGCGCAGAGGTGACTATCAGTCCTTTTTGACAAAGATCGCTTCCATCAGAATATTGCATGGGCAGTATGCCCAATGTATGCATGCACAACATGACAGAGAAGATACTCAACATCAAGCATTAATCTCATGACATGATCGTGTCCCAGACAATCTGATCCAGTCTGAGTATATGTAGGCGTTTTTTCCATTTTTGTTGTTATCGTTGGTAGAGCTAAGCTCCCTGTTGTAAAGTTTTGATGAAGCACTGGTTTTCCCTAGTTATGTATTTGTATGTGAAACTTCTTGTTTAATGACAATCAACTTCTTATTCCATTTGGTTTCCATCTAATGTTGAAAGAGTTCATGATTGACTGAGTCACATGAAGCATTGTGACATTGTTATATAAATGTTTTATGGTAACACTGTTATGATTTCTTTTAGTGTTCTTGTGATTTGAATACAAGAATTTATTGTGTTTGAATTATTCCTCTTTGGGCTATTGGAAGCTTGATGCTCACAACATACCTTTGCACTTTCTCACATAAGTCTTCCCCCTACTCACCCTTATTACAACTTACTGTCTGAAGTTAAATTAAGACCTCACCTGTTCATGCATAGCCTTAGTCCATGATTTTGAGTTAAAACGATATTTTACTGAGTTTACTTCCAATCGATCACCCTTTTTATAAACAAATCATGACATAAACTTATGGGTATCAGGCCTACTCCTCCTGCAATCCAGGAGTGACTTCTGGTGCTAACACTAGTTTAGTGTATGCTTATTATTGAAGTAGTATTGCAAACTACTTTATAAAAATGATACAACCAACTAAAGTATATTATTTAAAGAATATTGCAAACTATATTAGTAAAGTGATATATTATTATATTGAATATTTAAATAAGAGTACAAAATATATTATTAAAGTGATATATTTTTATGTTGAGACTTTGTTTGACAGGGAGTTATTAAATAATACTAATTATAATATAGTGTGAAACATATGGTTAGTATATAGTACAAAAAATGTCATTTTAATTTAGAAATGTATGAAATTGCTTTTATTAATAATATATTATAGTTAGTACACATAAAATGAGGCTCTAGGTTTAGTCTAAAGAAAACATGTCGGAGACAGAAAAGTATTTTATACTATATACAACAAGTATGGATCAGGTAGAAATATAACATGTCTGATCCAGATTGTACTGAGAATGAAATTAAGGTGAAGATATAACAAGGAAACACACAAAGATATTGCAAGAAACACAAAGATACAATAATACACAATTTCTATTAATGAACAAAATGTCCAGGAATTGTAAAAAAATGCAGAGCGAAATGAACTCGCCAGAATGGTGGTAGCTTATCTTTGATAAAATATGTGAAAACTACGCTCATTCACAAGAATATGTGTTTACAATGATGTTCAAAAGGCCTTTAAAAAAAAAATATTAATGAGAAAACCCGAAACATCCAAAATCCTAACTTTAGAAGATGAAACGCCAAAAGGTTTACATGCCCTGATCGAGGTGGTTGATATGTCAACTTCCCGAGGGTGTAACTTTTGAATACAGTATCTTTTTGGGGTGCTCAGTATACCGTTGGAAATTTCTAGCCGAGGATTACACATTCCAAATGACCTAGCAGAGAACGTTTTTTAGGACTTCAAAATGACCTCGAAATTTTAGGACCTGAAAATTGTAGAAAAATGACCAAGGTGAAAAACTATGTTTTGAGCTAGTGGAAGAGATGGGTGGCCACTGATATCCACTTGGATCATTCCTCCCCCCTAGGAAGAAATGGTCCCCATTGCGTCAATTTCTCATGGGAGATGGGGAAACTTTTTTTGAATCTAAACCTTAGTGAACTGCTTGCCTTACTGAAGAAGTTGTTTTGTTGGTACTTGTCATTAACTTGCTAAAGGATGTCATGAACTTGTTATTGGAGGGGTTGGATCCATTCAACCAATATAGTTGCATGAGCTACCTTTGTCTGAGTGCGGGAGGACCCTTTTAGTGAATATGAAACATGAAGATCTATATCAATGGGGGCTAATGGTTGGAACCCCATGCACACCTGAAAAGGGTCGTGGCTGTTGACGCCTAGAAGCGCAAAGTAGTACCCCTGCTTGCAAATGGGTTGCAATGCCTTATTATTTATATACATATACTAAATAATAGCTATATAGGTGGGACCCCCTTGTTTGAATCATGGTGAAAAATAAATACTTCTTTGAATTGCGCTCATGACAACTTTAGGAAGCATTTTACAGTATGAGAAAAACACAAAAAATTGAACAAATTTTCACATGCAATCAATAATTATAATGGATGACAATTTAAAAGATGAAAGAAAGTGACAAGCACTGGGTTATAATTGCTATACATCTATTTTGGCATATGGTTAAAATTCGGTTTTCAACTCACATTCGCTTTGGTTATAACATGTTGCATTAATGGTATATTGTATTCATGGTATTGGTTATGTTATGTGGGAAATAGTTATGGGTTATACAATTGTTTGAGGTCAATTCAATCCTTGCAAATAAGGGAATTGTTACAATTAAAAATGGGGCATATAATATTATGGTGCTGATGTAAAAATATGGTATAAGGAGGGTTTTTGGTTTCAATATGACAAAATGGAAGTGGCGTGTTGGATTTGTATGGTTGATTAATGCACTTAATGGAGTTTGAATGTATTCCACACTAGCTATGGTTGATGGCCATTAATGGAAAGGTGGAGAAGTGACGTGAATTTACTACACGCCGTTCTTACCCACCTCGATCTCACCACCCTCTCCTTGTCGCACATTTGGTTTCTCTGGTTAGTTTGTCTCCGTTTCGCTCGACTGTTGGAGAATAGTGGTGGTCGTTGGTTCTTTTCGGCGCTTTCCTCACATGTATGGTGATTCTCTCCCTTCCATTCATCATCCTAGCCTCGCTTTGGATAGAATCTCTGTGTTGTCTCTTAGAATTCGTATGCAGAGTGCTTGCTGTCTGAAAGATATGGTGGTTGGATGTGTATTATGTCTGTGCAAATGATATTGGTTGGCGTTTCAAATTTTGAAAATTGGAATTTGTTTAAATGCTCCTTTATGTTGAAAGTATTTGGTTATGGTTGTGCCTTGGGTGAATGATTGATTATTATGCTCCTTGTTGTTGATAGAGTTATGGAAAATTTATTTTTTCACCCATGTCTTGTGGTGTAATCCTGGAGGGTTTTGTTTTTATGCTAAACAAGAAAAGGGACAAACGAGTTCTGGGTTCTTTTTGTGGTTATTCTTACCTCTTGCTCCATTCACAAGAGAGTTGTGGCCCTGTCGAGATGCCATTCCATAGTTTGAATGAATGCATAATTGGGTTTTACCTCACGACCACCTTGGAAGCAACTGTGTCCAACCTTGTTGAAAATCTATTGGAGGTTTTTTGTTTCATGTTACAAACCCCACTTTCCGAGTTGTCTCACCCACTTGGTAGTTCAAATACTCTTCTCCCTTGTCGTGACTGTTGTAAACTACACTTGGGTTTTGAAATGTTTATATGTCTACCCGATAGTAGATATATTTTTTACTTGGCTCATTAGCTGACTACTTGCAAGAGTTTTGGTCATTTTGAAGACTGTATAGTGATTAAAAGAAAATAATACCAGGGTTTCGAACCCAATCTGTCACATAGAAAATACTGGAAGTGATACCAACCTCGTATGTTGAGTATTTGTTGGCTTATATCTCACTCCATTGATTGCTGGGTGTGGTCTATTTTAATTAATGGAATGCTTTTGTTGATAACATATCATATGAAAAAAACTCTGTAAATGAAGAAAAAAATGAATTGTACAGTGGATTGAAATTGATTATAGTTGTTTTGGGCTCGAGTCATTTGATTTTTAGAAAAAGAAAAAGAGACCAGCTGATTGAATAAAGAGTCTCAAACCTAGTCCATTGTGTAGCAATTGAAATTGGTTGATGCAAATGGTTAAGTTCGATGGCATGTCCTTCTTCTCAACCTCCTCATGTCTGCTCTAAAATGCTCTGTGTATGATTGATGGTAGTTTGGATTATGAACAATCTGTATATAAGTGGTGTTGTTGTCGAGTCAAACATGAAGGAATAAAGGATAGGAATTAATTGGCTGAGTTTGACAGTTTTGGAGCTCTGCTTTGGGTTTGATATGGAAGTTACTGTGTTTTTAATGTTTATATTGCCTACAATTTAACATGTTCTTTTTGGAAATTAAGGGTATGTCATTTCTAAAGATTAAATGTTATTTTATTTAATGGAACAATATATGTTTTATTTCCTGTTCATTATATCATTTTTCTCTCTTTACAAGCCCATCATTTTCCCAGATTCATTTTAATTCCTTGTTCTGTTATTGTAAATGACATTTCAAAAGAAACAATAAAAGAAAATGAGAGTGACTTGTGTTTAAATTGGAGATGGGAGTGACTGGTGTTTAAATTGGAAATGGAAGTATTGTTTTGATGTTGCTTGAATAATATCCGCTGGTGGTCCCTGTCCATGCTACCACTTTTTCATTAATTACCAACCCCTCATCCTCCCAATAATCCTCTTATTCCATGTCCAATAACAATTAATTATTTATTTGAGTATTATGATGAATGGATTGATTGTATGCAATTCTATTGAGAATGATAGAGCCAACCTTTGATTTTATTTAGGTAGGGTAGATGCATGAACTCTCGATAGTTTGCATAACTAATTGAAACATTGCTTCAAGATGAGTTTTTTCAGTAGAGGCAGTAATGGAAGAGGTAACAAAGGAAGGTGAAATCAACATAGGGGTCATAGAAGACCTCAATTCTACATACATTTTGATGCCGACCCCCAGGAATTGAACCATCTTTTCCAAGCTGGGTTCTTCAAACTAGTAGGCCAAGGAATCCTACAACCTCGACCTGAAAGACCGCCCTTCCGAGCACATCAGAATTTAGTCGGCATCCTAGTCCCTCCTCATGTATCAATGCGACCATAGCCGCCTGCCAATGATGGTTGGAAAGAGATTTCCCACCATCGTGCTGTTCATCATCATTGTTGGCCTATTTCTTCTTTTCCATTACCCCCTCCACCACCAAAGAATCAAATCGCCCAAGCTGATCATGCTGTCTCACCCATGCAGTCATCACATGCCAGTAAAAGATTAAAAAAATATGTCTTTGAGCCTATGTAATACAAGGGAAAAGGAATAACCACTCACTCCAGCTCATCCAAAGAATCTTCCAAATCTTTGTCTTCCCGCCTTCATCTTAAGGATGATTGTTCTCATGTTATCATAACAGTTCCACCTCAAGGCTCCAACTAGCTAAAGGTTGCTACAAAAAATTCAAAAGGGGACAACAATGAGAATATGCCTAATGCCTCTCATAGTAAATATGGATTTTGATGATGATTAATGTTGTTTCATATGTTGAAGACAATATTTTTACTTGGACAAAGTTTTGGACAACAAGTATATATTTAGGCATTCTTTTTGGGACATCATGTATACAATATTTTTTGGATATGATCAGATTATATCTTACTGATATTTAAAATATTTGATAATAACTTTGAATATGGGAGCTACAAGGAGGATGTATTTGAAATCTTATGATTGATTTTATATTTCATGTTTGATGATTATTAAAAGAAATAATTGGGAGTCACAAGGGGTCCCACCTATTTAGTTAATATTTAAGACCCTTATTTATATATTATTATTATTTATTTGTCTCAAACTAATTAGTTAAGTTAATTTAACTTAACTAAAGAAAGGTAGTTGAACTACCCTTACTTATTGAGAAGGAATAAAAGCTCAATGAGATGAAGAAACAAGGGAGGAGAATAGAAAAGGAACTACAACCATACGATTTTCTCTATACTAGTGAGATACTTTCGACTTTCATTCATCCTAAGTTTACTAGAAAGCTTAATCCTGTTGACGACAATAGGGTCTTATTGAAGGCAACATGATTAAAAAACTAAATCATATATTTCAGCAGCTTGTTTTAAAGGTGTATGAATTATCTTTGTCAGTCTGCGTATTTTTGTTTGTACATAAATTGAGTTTCATGACTGATAAAGAATATCTTGCAGAGTCAAGTGACAACATTTTGTGGCAAGATGATATAGATCTTTAGCTTCGATTTTCTTCTTGATTATAAGAGTATTTTTGTATGGTGCCCATTGAAGGCTTCTAAATTTGATTTTGTTCCCTACCCTCGCAGGGGTTTGTAGAGAGAACTCAATTTTGTATCTCAAAATGAAATAAATGAAAAATCAGATTACTATTTCAGTCTCACACATGTGTTTTAATGATATAGTTCGTTCTTTTACTTTTATCTCCATGTATGCATTTATATAATTTCAGTACACATTCTTGTAACTTTGTTTAAGTTTATTTCTTTTACATTGTTATATTTAACACATAAAACCAACCTTGATCCTTTGTACTTAATACTTGTGGATTAAGCGATTGTTTTTGAGGCTATAAACCCCAGGTAACATTCCCAACTATCTTGTCTTAGCCTAGAAAGATATGAAAATGCTCGAGTAAGGTTTTCCATGTTGGAACATTTACAGGAAGAATGTGCTTGTCATTGATGGCAAGAACAAAAATGAACCAAACCTCGAGAGCGTAGAAGACAAGAAAGCTCAGAAGAGATAGATGTTTCCAGAAGTACATACGAGGTCCAAGAGATAGACTCACAGGAGGAGCAAAGTTTGAGACCCATGAACACTTAGAAAGCCTTCTAATTCAGAGAGATCAAAATCTCAGGAGGAAGAGCGACAATGGCCGTTGGATCATTGATCCATAGGATCAACAACCGTCAGATTGAATTAATGAAGGATAGGACAAGTGAGGCTGAGATCTGAGATATCGATCACCCGAATTTCCATTAGCCGTCAGATCTAAAAAAGTGGAAGGACATGATAAGTTAGAGGGCGCGCTAATCTCAACGGTCGATAATCGATCACTCAGATCTATGGTCGACAGGGCATATCAGACCACCCGACCTTTCTTCCTTTAACCGTGGGGGGGGGGGGTCCGACTTGGTGGTATTAACCATGTGGGACCCTCATACATGTCACCTTCTTGTCAACTCGGACCCCCCTCGCTCATTACCACTTACCACCTAACCCACCCTCCGAGTAAACCACCAAACCACTCATACTTACCACCTCCGCACTGCAACGTCACACTCCACTACCACGCTCTGCCTCCACCTCCACTACACTGCCTACAAGTCTCACCCATGTCAGCATACCACCTCAACAAGTACATGTGGCATACCACGTCAACAAGGACACGTGGAAGACTACATCAGCAAGGACATGTGGAAGACCATGTCAACAAGTACACATGGCATAATTAGATGATGATAAGTGTCAAGAGGAAATTGGCTCGTGCCATGCCAACAAGTGACGTAAGAAAGCTACGTCACTTCAGGAGATTTACTTCGAAATTTTCATCCCCAACAAATGTCAAAAGTCCTAAAGTCTCGAAGGACGAAGGTTTGAAGTCACTCTTAGTCGTTGATCTAAGATACATTTCAGGAGTTAGGACAACCATTAGATCCAGGAAAAGTACAGATATGATCCATTGGATCTGAGCGTTGAGGATCAACGATCGTTGGATCCAGAGATAATACACGAAGGTTAAGCCTTTGGATGAGAACAGGAGAGCAGACTTGTCAAAGTCCCGAAGTCCCGAAGTAAGCAGGGATCATCCATCATCAAGACTGACAGGTGGTGCATGATCCACAACTCCAGAGTGAATCACTTCGGGAGTTTGTAGTTGGGAAGGAAACCGGATCGCCAAAGACTTGAGGGCCAAATAATATCCAGGCCGTCGGTTGCAGAAGGACGCATGGCATAAATTTGTGTAGTTTGGGGAAAAACACTCCGAGAGAAAGTTAAGGAAGCGAAGTTGGGTTTTGAAATCCCCGAAGCCCAAAGAGATGATGGAGCTAAGGACCTTCGATCTATAGGAGTACCCACATCAACAGATCGTGTAGTCTAGTTGGAACACTCTGGGAAAAAGTGAGCAAGGAAAGTTGAGAGTTGAGATTCCCGGACCCTGAATACCCGAAGGGATGGTGACCATTGATTCGAGAAGACCATGTGTCGATAGATTGTGAATTCCAGGTGGAAGCACCACATAGAAAGCGAAGTTTGAGAATCGAGACTCCTGAAGCTCGAAAGGAGAAATCGATCTCGTCTGTCGGTTTGGAGGGCCACATGTCACTTGGTCGTTAAGACTTAAGAGGGCATGGATCTAGAGAATATGAAGGAAAGATGATAGATCACAACCATTGATTTAATAAGGTTAGATATGATCCGACAATTCAGAAGTACTGTCAATATCGTGAGATCGACGATCCTGTCGCATTGTGGGGATTTAAGGTGTGAGAACTTTAAAATGTTGAAGGCGGGCCGCAATCGAAACCACGGTTTTGGAGAAATCATATGTGGAGCTCTATAGTGAATTGCAGAGGAAAAAAAGGATTTCCCTCAAACCACCTTTGGCCTCACCCAGAATCATGTTGTCACATGAGAGCATCGCCCAAGGTCACATCAGTGAAAGATTGAGGAAGGAGCTAGCACTGCTAGGCCCCACAATGAAGGTTATGGATTGAAAATATAAAAAATCCTCTACGTGCATAATCCAATGATGCTAATCAAACCAAATTTGATCGAAGAGTTGCTATTTCACTTCGTGGTTTCTTGATAAGTTATGATTCAATTGAACTAATTGAATCATTGTTCTGGAATGTTGGAATCATTGCTATGGGATGTTGGAATCATGTTTCTTGAGCATTCTAAGATTCCCGACATGGGTGTTGGAGATTAGGAGAGAAAAAGATGATGAGGGCATGGATAAAAGAAAGATGCTGTGACAAAGAGAGGCTGTTGTTTCTCGGTAAAACAAGTTGAACTGTATGTGATCAAGAAGACAACAGGAACAAAGTGTGAAAGATGCAGAGATGAAGATGCAAGATACCAGATATATAAAATATGCAGAACAGGAACGAAATGCTAGAAATAACAAAATAACAGTAAAATATCCAGCATAATCTTCACAATACACATAAATGATATACGAAATAGCAACAGAAATAGCACTTGAACAGAAA
>ML794670.1:14347-36538 GCA_009831015.1 Picea engelmannii
CTGCACGAGAACTTAAGAGCAAGAAGATGCGAGCATGAACACACTGATGCAGGCATAGAAGAGAAGTGTAGCAGAACAATGATGAGACATGTAAGACATTGATACATATTGTATCACTGTAATAAATTTCAGAAAGAAAAGACTTATATCTCAGGGAGGCAGGGTGGTGCTAGGGAGGACTGTTGTCCTCAAAGGTTCAAGTGGGTGCTTAAACAGAAGGAGTTGTAGCTTCCATCTGGCTGCGGCTAGAAAAACTAGGGTGGTAGGGTGGTGCAAGGGAGAACCATTGTTCTCTGTTATACAGGTTGGTTCCTGTGTGCCTGGAAGTTGGTGCTTCCATTCAGTTGGTGCTGGAACACTTAGGGAGTTGGTGCTCTCAACAAGTTGTAGCTTGTTAAAATAGAGGTGGTAGCCTCACAAAGAGTTGATGCTCATAAGAATGATAATGTACAAAAAATAAATACTACTTATCATATTAAGAAGAAGAGGTTTTCTCCCTTTATGGGTTTCCTCAGGAATATATATCTCTGTATACTTCATGTGTGTGATTGATGTTGAATACTCTATTGCTTACTTCCCTGAATTATTGTGATCATCATTGAGTGTTCTTTAATGAGTTTAAATTGGGTATAATTGTTTAAGCACAATGACAACCGATTCACCCCCCCCCCCTTAGTTNTAGAGATTAAACATGGCCAACCATGAAGGAACTTCAACCAATAAGGCCCCCCTATTCAATGGAACAAACTTTGCCTTCTGGAAAGTTAGGATGATAACCTACATAATGGCTTTAGGTGGAGATGTCTGGGATGTGGTAGAGACTAGTTATGTAAATCCATTTGTACTAGCTTCTAAGGATGACAAGCTAGAATTCAGATTTAACGCTAAGGCTATGATTTCTATTCTGAGTGGGCTTGCAGAAGCAGAATTTGTAAAAGTTATGCACTTAGAATCTGCCAAAGAAATGTGGGACAAACTCATTAACATTTATGAAGGTAATGAGAAGGTAAAATATGACAAACTTCAGACATATAGATTGAAATTTGAACAAATAAAGATGAATGAGGATGAAATAGTTAATAAATATTTATTAAGAGTTGAGGAGCTTGTGAATGCCATGAAGGGTCTTGGTGATAAGATTGAAGATGCATTTTTAGTTCAGAAGATTTTAAGATCTCTACCAAATAGATTTAATCCAAAAGTTTCTGCAATAGAAGAACTGGATGATCTTAAGAATTTGTCTATTGATCAACTTCTAGGAACTCTAGCTGCTTATGAAATGAGGATTAGTAAAGATAAGCCCCCCTCTAGAGAAGCATCATTTAAATAAGATAAGAATGAGGATTCCGAGTCTGATGAAATTGAAGAAAAAATTGTGAGAAGACTAAAGAAAGGATCAGGCAAGTACCAAGACAAGTTTCCCTTCAAATATTTTAACTGTGGAAAGATAGGTCACTTTGCATCTAAGTGTCCACACAAGAAGAAGGACTAAAACTCTGAAGTTGAAGAGAAGTACAAATCCAAGAGATTTGGTAAAAATAAAAGTTTATGTGTAAACAATGATGACTCTTCATGAGACACAAATAATGACTCTTCTTGTGAAGATAAGGTTAATGCCTTTATGCTTATGTCCAAATAGTATTATGATAATAAAATCACAGTAAGTGATGTTAATAATGAAGAAGCTGTGGTTTATATGGAAGGTGAACTAATCAATGCTTTAGAAGAGATTGCCAGACTCATACTTAAGAAGAGAAAACAAAAACAGTTGTTGATGTAGTTTGAAAAGAATGGTAAAAAACATGTTGAAGACTTTGCCCTGCTAAAAGTGGAGTTAGAAGAGGCAAAGAACACTCTAAAACAATAGTTATCAGAGAAGAAGGCAAGATGTGAAGCCTTGGAAGAAGAGATAGTAAAAACCAGAAAAGAGATAGAGAAGTTTAAAGCATTGTATCTCCAAAATCTTCCAAGCATTAAAGCCTCAATAGAACTAAATGACATTCTGAGCAAACATAGATCTTCTTTGTTGAATACTGGTTTAGGCTATGTAAGTGGTTCAAGCAACAAACAACCATAAAACAAAGAGTCAGTGAAGATGATCAAGTTCCAAGTTAGTAGACAATTAGACCATGTGAGTTCTCTGCCACCAAAAGATAATAAAGGCAAGATGATCCCTGATAGAAAACAAAGATTCCAAAATATGGAGCAACAAATGCCAAGAAGAAGGCCATCCTTCAGGTACCAAAATTTCTTCCATGGTTACTGTTTTTACTGCTCTAATTTTGGTCATAATATTGCAAATTGTCAAATTAAGTTTAGAGACATGCAACTGAGGAGATTAGGAAATAAACAATCTTTGCAACATAGAACTAAACAACCAATGAGTACACAAAGTTGCACCAATCACTTTGACCTATTGAACAATGATATCGAATGATAAAACTATCATAACTTCGGCCACAAAGCTGCAAACTGCCACCTGAAGAATTACAAAGCAGATCCAAAGATAAAACCCTTGGCTAGAAATGCCAACACATTCAAAAAGAAAGATAGTGAAAAATGTGGTCTAATACTTTCAGCTCAAAAACAAAAAGACCCCTGGTATATAGACAATGGATGTTCCAAGTACATGACTGGAGACAAGTATAAGTTTTTGTCTATGAGTAAAAGAAAAACATGAAATGTGACCTTTGGAAATGATGAACCATGTAAAATCAAGGGTAAAGGGATGGTGAGTTTGAGTAATGGTAAAGGAAAAGCCCAAGATGTTTTGCTTGTAGATGGGATGAAACATAATTTGCTTAGTGCAAGTCAAATGTGTGATAGAGGATGTGAAGTGGTGTTCACTTCCAAATATTGTAAGATAAAGTCTATAAACTCAGGACAAGTGGTGGCTAAAGGCATAAGGACATATAATAATGTATATGTGCTAAAAGAAGATAGAGAAGAGTGTCATATAAGAAAACATGATGAAAGATGGTTATGGCATAGGAGACTTGGACATCTAAACTTTGACCACTTAATCAAGCTCAAAAATCTTGAGGCAGTAAAAGATCTTCCAAGAATATTAAAGCTACAATATTCTGTGTGTAAACCTTGCCAAGTAGGAAAGCTAACCAGGACACATTTTAAATCCAAGAGCTCTACTTCAACAAAGAAACCACTCCAATTAGTTCATATGGATTTATGTGGACCATCAAGATTAGATCGCACAGGGAAGGGAAACTAATTCATGCTGATCATTGATGATTACTCTAGACTCACTTGGGTTGCTTTTCTCAAATAAAAAGCTGAAGCATTTGAGAAATTTAAAATATTTAAAGCTTTAACTGAGAATAAAACATGCAACACGTTAAAGGCAGTAAGATTAGACAGAGGAGGAGAATCATGTCAAGTGATTTCAAGGAATTCTGTGATAAACATGGGATCAAGAGAGAATACACAATCCCAGGAACTCCACAACAAAATGGAGTAGTTGAGAGGAAAAATAGAACAATTCAACAAATGGCCAGGTCAATGATGAATGAAAAGAACATTGGTCAAACCTACTAGGTAGAAGAAATACACACAAAAATCCATATTCTTAACAAGGCCCACCTTACACCACACAATGACAAGACACCTTATGAACTGTGGTATGGAAGACCTGCTTCCAAACACTTCAAATTCTTTGGGAGAGTGCTACATAAAGAATAATAATGAAAACCTAGGCAAGTATGATGATAGGGTTGATGAAGGCATCTTCTTAGGATATGATACCAATAGTAAAGTATATAGATGATTTAATAAAATATTGTATAAATTATTTGATTGCATTGATTTAAAGGTTGATGAAGGAGTCCCAGTAAGAGATGCGAGCAATATTGAGTCTGCTACAAAGGACACAACTGAAGATGAAGATGAATAGGTCCAAGAATTAGAAAAATAATACTTTGAGTTAGATGAAGATACGAAGACTCAGACAGACTCAAATCAACAGACAACATCAAATCCTTCCTCCAAAATTACTCAAAAGAATCATCCTGCAAGTCAGATAATTGGTGAGAAAGACAAAGGTGTACAAACCAGGAGAAGGATAATCAAAGACATCGAGCAATCACATATGACCTTCATATCCATGGTGGAACTCAAGAACTTTAATGAAGCCATTAAAGATGTAAATTGGTTAAAATCAATGAATGAGGAACTGGACCAGATTGAGAAGAACAATACTTGGGAGCTTGTTCCTAGACTTGCAGATAAGAATGTAATTGGATCCAAATGGGTGTTTAAGAACAAAATGAATGAACAAGGACAAATTGTTAGGAATAAAGATAGATTGGTCTGTAAGGGTTATGCACAAGTTGAAGAACAAGATTTTGATGAAACCTTTGCACCAATGGCAAGATTGGAAGCCATCAAAATGTTTCTTGCCTATGCATGTCATAAGAACTTTAAAGTATATCAGATGGATGTTAAGTCAACATTTCTTAATGGGGATCTAGAAGAAGATGTATATGTGGAGCAGCCTGAAGGATTTTCACTAAAAAATAATCCTTGCTATGTCTGTAAGTTGAAAAAGGCATTATATGGGATGAAACAGGCACCATGAGCCTGGTATTATAGACTGAACAAATTTCTACAGGACAAAGGGTTCAAGAAAGGTACTGTTAACAATAATATATACATTAATACTAAAGGTGATGATTTATTAGTTTTATTTATTTATGTAGATGACATTATTTTTGGATGCACTAATGACCCTCCAGTTCAGTGGTTTTCTATTTCAATTAAGACCGAGTTTGAGATGTCCATGATAGGAGAACTGTCATATTTTCTTGGTTTATGAATCAATCAGAATTCTGCAGGGATATTTATCTCTCAAGAAAAGTATTTGAAAGAGATGTTAAAGAGGTTTCAGATGAAATATTATACACATGTGAGAAAACCTATGGTGGTTGGTTGAAATCTTAGTAAAGATGATATTTCACCTGATGTTGATCAACGGACATATCGATCAATGATAGGCGGTCTTCTGTATATCACAACATCCCGTCCTGATATAATGCAAGATGTTGGAATGGTAGGTCGTTAAAAGTCTGATCCTAAACAAAGTCATTTAGCAACTGTCAAAAGGATATTCAAATATTTTAAGGGTACAATGACTTATGGTCTCTGGTATCCTAGAAATCAAAATTTTCAATTAACTGCATATTCAGATGCTGACTGGGCAAACTGTTTGGATGAGAGAAAGAGCACCAGTGGAGGTGAATTCTTCTTAGGTGATTAGTTAGTAGCATGGATTAGTAAGAAGCAAGGATCTATGTCATTATCAACTACAGGGGCAGAGTACATTGTTGCTGCTACTTGCTGCACTCAGATTTTATAGATGATACAAACTCTTGCAGATTTGAAGGTAAGTTATACTGATGCAATTCCAATTCACTGTGATAACATCATTGCCATTAGTGTCTCCAAGAATCTTGTTCTTCATTCAAAGACTAAGCATATATCGATAAAATATCATTTTCTCAAAGAACAGGTTACAAACAGATTTGTTCAGCTGCATTATATTCCAACCATAGAACAAATTGTAGACATCTTTACTAAACCCCTAGCCATGACACCATTTGAGTATCTCCGTCAGAAGCTGGGTGTCATCCCTTATCTCACCTAAGAGAGTCCATCCTATCAGGGGAATGATGTGTTGGTTGAATATCTGATACCTCCGAAAATTACTGCAACTACTAAGGGGGAGCATGTTTTCTTTGACATTGATGTCAAAGGGGGAGAAAATGTGTTTTCTGGATGCTACAGTTGGAGGTCTAAGAAGAATAGTGCAGCCTTTCAGGGTTTCCATCAATGCCAAAGGGGGAGTAATGTTATTTTAATTGATGGCAAGAACACCAACGAACCAAACCTTGAGAGAACAAAAGATGATAAATCTCAGAAGAGATAGCGGTTTCCAGAAGTACAGACGAGGTCCAAGAGATAGACTCGCAGGAGGAGAAAAGGTCGAGACCCGTGAATACTTAGAAATATTTCTAAGTTAGAGAGATTAGAAGCTCAAGAGGAATAGTGAAAATGGCCATTGGATCACCGATACAGAGGACCAACAATCATCATATTGAATTAATGAAGGATAGGACAAGCGAGGTTGAGATTTGAGATCTCGATCACCTGAATTTTCGTCATCCATCGGATCGAAATAAGTGGAAGGACATGATAAGTTAGAGGGTGCGATAATCTCAATGTCCGATAAACGGGCACTCAGCTCTACGGTCGATAAGGCATATCAGACCCCGCCGACCTTTCTTCCTTTAACCATGGGTGGGGTCTGAGTTGGTGTTATTTCCCATGTGGAAATCTCATGCGTGTCGCCTTCTTGTCAACTTGGACCCCCCTCACTCATTACCAATTACCTCCTAACACCCCCTCCGAGTAAACCACCAAACCACTCATACATAGCACCTCCGCACTCCGACGTCACACTCCACTACCTGCTACACATCACACTCCACTATCACGCTCTGCCTCCACCTCCACTACATTGCCTACACGTCTCACCCACATCAACAGACCACCTCAAAAAGGACATGTGGCAGACCACGTCAGCAAGTACATGTGGAAGACCACGTCACTAAGGACATTTGGAATACCACGTCAACAAGGACATGTGGAAGACCACGTCAACAAGTATACATGGCATAATCAAATGATGACAAGTGTCAAGAGGAAATTGGCTCATGCCATGTCAAGAAGTGACATAAGAAATCTACGTCACTCTGAGAGATTTACTTCGGAAGTTTCATCACCAACAAATGTCAAAAATCCCGAAGTCCCAAATGACGAAGGTCTGAAGTCTCTCTCAGTCATCGATCTAAGTTACATTTTGGGAGTTAGGAAAACCATTATATCCAGGAGAAGTACAGTCTAATATGTTGGATCTGAGCATCGAGGATCAATGATTGTTGGATCCAGAGATAATGCACGAAGGTTAAGCCTTTGGATGAGCGCAGGAGAGAGGACTTGTCAAAGTCCTGAAGTCCTGAAGTAAGAAGGGATCGACCATCGTCAAGACTGAAAGGTGGTGCACGATCCACAAATTTGGAGAGAATCACTTCAGGAGTTTGTGGTTGGGAAGGAAACCATATCGTTGAAGACCCAAGGGCTAAAGAATATCTAGGCCGTCGATAGCCAGAAGGACGCGTGGCAGAAATCTGTGCAGTTCAGGGAAAAACACTCTGGGAGAAAGTGAAGGAAGCAAAGTTCAATTTTGAAATCCCCGAAGCCCGAAGAGCCGAAGGAGATGAGGACCATCGATCTGTAGGAGGAAACACTTCAACAAATCATGTACTCCGGTTGGAACAATCCGGGAAAAACTGAGCAAGGAAATTTGAGAGTTGAGATTCCCGAACCCCGAATTCCTGAAGGGATCATGACCGTTGATTCGAGAAGACCACATGTCGATAGATTGTGAATTATGGGTGGAAGCATCATGGAGAAAGAAGAGTTTGAAAATCAAGACTCCCAAATCTTGAAAGGAGAAATCGATCTCGTCTGTCGGTTTGGTGGGCCACACATCACTTGGTCGTTAAGACTTAGGAGGGTGTGGATTCAGAGAAGAGGAAGGAAAAATGATAGATCAAAACTGTTGATTTAAGAAGGTTAGATCTAATCTGACAGTTCAGAAGTACCATCAAGATCGTGAGGTCAACGGTCCCGTCGCATTGTGGGGATTGAAGGTGCGGGAACTTTAAACTATTGAAGGTGGGCCGTAATCGAAATCACGGTTTTGGAGAAAGTATACGTGGAGCTCTATAGTGAATTGCATAGTGAAAAACGGATTGCCCTCAAACCACCTTTGGCCATGCCCGCAATCATGTGGTCACATGAGAGCATCGCCCAAGGTCAGATCAACGAAATATTGAGGAAGGAGCTAGCGCTGCTAGGCTCAACATCGGAGGTTACACATTGAAAAGATAAAAAATCCTCTACGTGTATAATCCAACGACGCTGATCAAACCGAATCCGATTGAAGGGTTACTGTTTCACTTCGTGGTTTCTTGATCAGTTATGGTTCAATTACACTAACTGAATCATTGTTTTGGAATGTTGGAATCATTGCTTTGGGATATTTGAATTATGGGTCTTGAGCATTCTGAGATTCCCGACATGGGCATTGGAGATTCAAAGAGAAACGAATGATGAGGGCATGAATAAAAGAAAGATGCCGTGACAGTGAGAGGCTGATGTTTCTCGGTAAAACAAGTTGAACTGTATGTGATGAAGAAGACAACAGGAACATAGCGTGAAAGATGCAGAGATGAAGACCATAAGCTGGACAGAGCAGAAATGGTGCAAACAACAGACTATACAAGAACTTAAGCATAAGAAGATGCGAGAAGGAACACACTGATGCAGGCAGAGCAGAGCAGTGTAGTAGAATAGTGATGAGATGTATAATCCATTGATAAATACTATATCACTGTAATAACTTTCAGAAAGAAAATATTTATATCTCAGGGAGGTAGGATGGTGCTAGGGAGGACTGTTGTCCTCAGAGTTTCAAGTGGGTGCTTGAACACAGGGAGTTGTAACTTCCATCTGGTTGCAACCGAAAAAACCAGGGTGGTAGGGTGGTGCAAGGGAGTACTATGTTCTCTGTTATACAAGTTGGTTCCTGTGCCTAGAAGTTGGTGCTTCCATCTAGTTGGTGTCGTGACACTCAGGGAGTTGGTGCTTCCTTCTAGTGGGTGCTAGAGAAACCAGAGAGTTGGTGCTCTCAACAAGTTGCAGTTTGTTAAAACAAAGGTGGTAGCCTCACAAAGAGTTGATGCTCATAAGAATGATAATCTACATAAAATAAAGACTATTTATCATATTAAGAAGAAGAGGTTTTCTCCCTTTATGGGTTTCCTCAGGAATATCCGTCTCTGTATACTTCATGTGTGTGATTGATGTTGAATACTCTATTGCTTATTTCCTTGAATTATTGTGATAATCATTGAGTGTTATGTAATGATTTTAAATTAGGTATAATTGTTTAAGCACAGTGACAACTGATTCACCCCCCCTTCTCAGTTGTCTAACATTCCATACCTTTTCCTCAACATTTATTTGGCGACCATACTAGGGAGATCTTCCATATCTCTCTGGTTGATTGTATTCACGATTATCTTCAACTTTTTTTGTTTTGTCTAAATACTCCTTGACTGATTTCTTTTTATTGGCACAACCTGTTACAAGACAACCTAATACTAGAAACAGTCTTAACGACCAAACTAGCATTTCTTTGACCTTATTCAACACTATTCTCAAAATTGCTAGTACTCGTGCTGAACTTGAATGCTCTTGGGAAGTAGTTGAAAGAGACATAAGTATCCAGGAACATTGGGAAGCCAGGAAAAGGAAACCCAAAATCCAATAATAACCTCTCTTTTCCTAAATCCTTGGTTTTTCTTTTCATGTCCTCAAATCCTCACATTTCTTGAAGAAGAAGAGGATTGTTCCCCAAAACTACTCCTATTTTTTAAATAGGAAGAAGGAAAATCATTCTGTCAACCCAAGAAAGTGCTCTAAGGAGAAATTTGTCTGATTCTGCTAGTTCACCTTCTTCACCTATACCTATTACCTTCAACATGACATCCATGGGTAGTGGTAGTGGGACCAGAGGTGCCTTCTCCTCCCAACCTTCTGCTTTGTCAGTAATTGGTAGTATATACAACCATCAAATCCCTGTTCAATCCAATACCAATCCTACTAAATTGATAAAGAAATATGGTATTTTCCAGTTCGAAGAAGATGCTACGACCACTCCATGGCATGTGTCTTCTCCCTTGAATCTGGCACCCACTACTCATTCATTATCAAAGTTTAAGGAGCATCTTCCTAAGTTTTCAGGGAATAATATTGTTACTACAAATGAACACCTAGTAGCATTTTATAATGCTTGTCATAACATTGGGGCTAACGATAATGATACTTGCATGCATCTATTTTTCAACTTCCTTGAAGGGAAAGCTGCCACAAATTTCTTTGATCTCCCTCCCAAAATTCTTTCCACATGGGAATAATTGGTTTATTGGTTCAATTCCACTTATGGATAGTCCAAGAGTCCATCTGAGTAGTTAAGGGAATGCAACAATATTGGCTATAAATATGGTGAAACCATTAAGTCTTTTAACCTTCGCTTCACCAAATTATACAATCAAATTCTTGAATTAATTCACCCCCAAAACCAAGCTGCTTTCATGCATTATTATAATGTGATACCTTCCCCTTATCGTCATAGAATCGAATAAAAGGCTATTGACAATGTTGCTTCCGCTCTTCATACTTGTCTAGAATATGAGGATCAACTTGAAAGAACGGGTCTCCCTAAAGGGGACTAAGTCAAGCAAACATATATGTTTTCCCTCCTACAACTCATGTAAGACATGAACAATAGGATGATATCCTACGAATGAAAGGGAAGTGTTTCTTCGCCCGCCCCCGTCACATATTCTTATTCCTTAGTGCCTTCTAGGAATACTAATGAAAACACTTTTCAACAAAAGTCCATTATATCTTGCAGTTGGTGTACCTTCTGTGAAGAAAATCATGGAGAAAGTACTTGCGAAGTTAAGAAAAATGCCAGAGATAAGACCTTTGGCAAAAGGCCCGATACTACAATCGCGGTTCTATATTGGGTTGAACCAGAGGATGTTATGATAATCAATAACATGAACAAATCTTATACCACCAAGGGAAAATATGACCCTCCTCGTACTTCTTCTGCACCAAGCACATCTTCTTAGATACACAAGTTGCTAGAGTTCTAAAAAATCAAGGAATGCCTTCCCCTCTTCCCTCTCCTAAATACAACATCCTTAACCAATTGGCTAATATCAATGCCGATGCTACTCTTTTGGACTTGGTTTCCGTCCCTGAGAAACAAAAGAATCTCAAGAATTTGATGGAAGGTAAAGTTTCTACTATAGCCAATATTTTTGAAGAGTCAAAAGAAGAGGATTCAAATGTAAATAAAAAATCCCCCTTTTTATATTTCTATAAAAGTTATGGATAAAATGGCTCATTGTTGCCTAATTGATGGCAGTTCTGGTCCAAGTGTAATTTAAAAAATTATCATGGAATATCTTGGCTTATCGTGCAGTAATGAAAATTCTAGAAGCATGCTATCTTGTAACAGTCTGCAAGAATCAACTATAGGTGAAATCAAAGATGTAACCTTAGTTCTGTGCGCACATCCTGAAATAAGAACAACTCTCAGTATCTAGGTAATTGATATTCCAGTAAGAAATTATTCAATTATTTTAGGAAGAGTCTGGAAAGCCTTAATGGGTGGATATATTTTGCTTGACGGAACACATCTGTCGGTCCCTAGGAATGGAAAGAACATTATATTCCCGAGGGACGGAATAATTTCACCATACATAGAGAATGTTCTCCAACCTAACGTAAATTACTTGAGGAAGATTTGGGAGTATACTCTATCTTTGCTGATGAGGGTGACACTATCCTTGAACTAATTGATTTTGACGATGGCATGTGGCACATGCATTTCGATGACTCCTGCTCAAACTAAGGTAATGGAGCCAACATTATTATGTATTCTCCTATAGGTAAAATCCACAATTTTTCTTATAAGTTAGAGTTTTCTTCCACAAATAACGTCACCGAGTTTGAGGCCTTATTGTTAGGCATTGAAAATGCATATAACCTTTGTTGTGGCCACCTTATAGTCTTTGGTAATTCCAAACTTGTTGTGAACCTTGTACGTAAGATTTATTCACTTAGAAATAAGTTGCTTAAACGATGTACCCAAGTTGTTTGGATGCTCATTTCAAACCTGTTATCATTTAACATCACTCATATTAAGTGGGAACTCAATTCAATGGATGATAGGCTAGGTGTGTTTGGAAACATCCCCTACTGAGTAGCTTTTGCCTCAAAGACCTGATTGTATGTTTCAATCCCTATATTATCCCCATATCCCTGATAACATGGAATCATGGCAAGTACTCCTGAGTGATGAAGGCATTTGCACTTTCATACAAAATGAACCATTTAAGCCATGTTATCGCACAATTTATACTTTGATAGAAGGAAAGGTAAAAGGAAAGCAAATTGGTGTAACTTGAGGTTATCCTATCACTTCCACCTAATAGGATTCCTCTTTCTATTTAGGGTTGTAGGCCCAGGGGAGACATCCCCGGTGACCTGGGGATTTGAGAAGGCACGGTCAAAATGGATATTTAAAGATCCCCTCTCACAAGTCACCACTGATTAGAAAGTCCCAATTTTATAACCAACGAAATGATAATATATCAAGCTATACCTGCTCGGAACAAAGAAACGAGAAACTATATATATTGCAAGTACAATTTGCCAGTTAGCACTTTATAAAACCATATACTTTCTCAAATAAAGCAATTGGTTGATAATGGTGAAGTAAACAGAAAATCATAACAAAAATATTTATGAGGCAATACTTCAGAGTAAATTCCTTGAAGCAACTTCAAAATGACTAAGAATAATCAACCATTAACATCATAATACTAGCATTTATTAGAAGCAAAGAAGACGATTCATTAATCGACATTTTCAATTTCTTTTAAAAGATTTTAATTCCACAATGTATGTCTGTAACTTAATTTAGTAACAACAACAATAATGTTAGTAGGTTAGGCTATGCTAGTGTTAGAAATGGTTAGTAGTAAGCATAGGTTTTGATGGTTGTTTTGATCAATCACTCAACAAAAAGACTTAAACTAGTGCTTTAGGGTGAATGGAGTCAATGATGTGGAAAAAAATGTTGAAGAGAAATAAATGATAGTAGGAGAGTCAAAGACAAGAGAGGTTGATATATTGGAGTGTTGGTAACCCAAGGCTCCAAATATCAAACCCGAGGGGAAACTAGCTACTAAGGTGTAGGTAACCCTAGGCCTTAGTAGATTTCCTCCCTCTTTAACTCAATGATTAAGAAAAAATAGGCTAATATGAAGCAATGGATAGTAAGGTGTTGCAATGGAAAGCCCTTAGCAAATGCTTCAAGAAAAATGGCCTCTTGACAAGATTTACTAGGTGAAGGATTTTAAAGCTAGGACAATAACATGCAATAGTCTTCCTAGGGTTTAAACAATCAATTTCATAATCTTTAATGTAAATGAAATATAAATAGGACTATAACCATTCAATTAAGAATAATTATAGAAATAACACTTGCATACGTCAAGAATCATCAAGTAACACCCTAGTTGAACACATCCACCAAGAAACTTTCCAAAATACTTCAAATTTAGCCTTCTTCAACAAGTGCACCTAAAATTTCATCCAAGAAACCCTAGATATGGCACAAATTTCAGTCCTCACAAGTGTGAGTGAAATATGATGAATAATAAGAGTTATTTCCCCCTTATTTATACAATTACAATGACCAGAATTAGGTCAAAAAGGACGACATGGCCAGTTACACATAATATCCAATTTTTTCATTAAATGTCATAAATAAACCATAAATCAAGATGTAAAGATGATGTCATGCCATTTTAGGGTGACGTTAGGCCCCTTTAGGGCAACATTGGCCTCTTGGAGCAAAACATTAGGCCTCCTTGAGCCTCAAGATCCTGCCACATGTGCCACTTGGCATGCAACTGCCTCCAAAGTATCCAAACCGCTGGGTGATGTCATGGGTGACCATGGGCCTTCCAAGGCCTATATCATGGTGAAAAGGGAAAGAAACCCTTGGGTCCAGGCTTGCTAGGATGTCCCTGGTGGAACGAACTCCTCTCTATCTGGTGCAAAATCCTGATCTATCTTTGCCCCTGGCTGGGGTCTCAACATCCATCTGGTGGGATTTTATCCGCATGGAGGTCCAAACTAATCATCTCCCCATGTGTACCTATCCATCGGGTGTGGCCCTGCAACATCAACAAATATGCCATCCATGGGCTCATAAGTCACATGGATCATAGAAATGTCAATCACATCTAATCATCAAGTTATTTAAACATTTTCATGAAAACCCCTTTACCCGGACATGTTCTCAAAGAGATTATGTTATTCTACATGCCAAGTTTGGAGGGGGTGCTAGGACGTCCTATTGGGCTAGTGCTCATTGGATGTGGGATGTTCCTGGGTGAAGACAAATCCATGCCATGTAAGTGGATGAGGTGGCAAGGGATGTCTAGGCAATGGGCACAATGATAATAGGGAAATGCATGGCTTACTTGTGGGTTCCTCTGAAGAGGGTGAGGTGCACCTTGTCATGGATGCAAATGTTTCCAAGCCCATTCATGCCTTTTATCTTTTATTATTATTGTTTTTTCTTTCAAGAGGCTAGTTAGAGGACATTTCCCTGATGTGGTGATCAGTGGTGACAATGTTACCCACAAGTATTTCATGGAAATGAGAAGGCTTGCTCGTGATGAGACCCCCTTTCTCTTGGGTATGCTACCAAGAGCCACTACCCTAGCGTGGTGACCAACTGAATGGTAATGTCATACCGCTACATACCCATGGACCTAATAGGCTGGCTCTTGATGAGAACCCATATCCTCCAACTAGGTATTGATTTATTATTTTTTATGGGTCCCTTTGTTTCTTGTTGAGAAGCCTTTTATTGCTTTCTCAGGGATCCCTGGGTGAAGCATCTCAAGGTTTCATTCTTTTGGCTTTTATCTTTTTCCAATGACTTTTACTCTCTAGGAATTCATCCCCTTCTTCCCACAAGGTAAGGTGCAACCCTTTGATAATTTGGCCAACCCATTGCCCAAACCAATGTATGGGATGGATGAGCGGGAAAAGGATGAAAAGTGATAAGTATGGTGGGAAACAAATGATGAAATTTCATGAATCCCCCCAGTGAAAACTCAAACCCTATGGGAACCAACTTATTGGCGAATCCTGTCATTCCCCCCAGGTGTTGTCAAGTGGAAAGGCATAAGGTCCAAGCACACATTAGAGGAAAAAATAATTAAATGCACATATTCAAATGTTTTGAGAGTCAGAGTGACAGATACCATGATACCCTGACTCATTACCTCATGGAGAAAGACCCATTTTTTCTAAAATTACACGTCAACGTGATGGATGTTTCTACTACTGACAAAGTGGAGGCACTGAAGAAGAAAAAGATGGGCCCTCCAGGGCCATGCTCAAGTCGATTTGGCTCTCAGTACTCCATATCTAGGATATGTGGGCCTCGAGATATAATCTTCTTAGTTATCTCCAGGTGATCCAAAAAGGATGCAGATAAGGCCAAGAATAACTCTTAACTCACATAGGCAACTCAAAATGATTATAATGGCTCCAATAGATATAGAAAGGGAAAAAATTAAAATTTCCCAAAACTCAGTGAAAATGACATAATCGCGAAGAGAGCGTCACAATATTTCTAATGATGCAAACAACTCGTCAAACATAGTTACGGTTTGAAAGATATTCACGGTCAAATTTGCAGTAAAAAATGGCTCGTCAGTAGGGGACACATCATCATCCGTACTGCTGACATCAACAGCTGACATGGTAGGGTGATGTCATCGTATGGGATGCTGATGTTATCATTCCATGTGGTAGCACCAGAGGTTGCCATGTGTCACCCTCCAATGGGATTTTTAGGGGTCCATGTGTACCAATAGAAAAGTGCCACGTGGCACCCCCAAGCGATGCCACATGGCACCACCCAGGGAGCACCACATGTCTGTACGGAGTGAAAGGGAATCCATGTCAGCATACAGGTGGGCATATCAGTGGGTGCCACTTGGGCCAATCATCGAGAGACACATAGCATCCTAAAAATTCCCAATATTGGCCCTTGAATGAATTTCATTTAAAAAAAATGGCGGGTATGCCAAATTTGGCAGGCCATGCCAATTTTAAATAGTCATTGGAAGAACCTTCTAGTAGGTCGCTAAACTTAGCGGAGGAACGGATTCATTGTACCATATATATATATATATATAACAAACATACAAAATGGAGTCCAGTGGGTTCGACCACATAACGTCTGCCTTACCCAACGCCTTTACAACTCCGTCCATAACCAATGCGCCACCGGTGCTACTTGTTATATCTTCCTGAATTTATTATTTAAAAATTACAAATCACCCAGAGCTGGGGAGAGGTGCAACTGTACCATACGACTACAGACATGAATTACGAGGTAGATACTGTCATAATTGCAGGTTGTAGAGGTCACAAAAATCGGGACAAAATTCCTCTTGGGCCTGGGAGTGCCAGAGTCGGATGAGAGCATGGATACAATCATTTTTGGGTAATTTGATGCCACGAATCCAATGGTGATGTCTGTTTTCTGATCTGAGCATTATTTCTACAACTTGATTTTAGAATGAGGTATATTCACATATTTGCCAAATTCTTTTGTTGAGTTAATGAAAGAGACTACCCATTTGAGAGCAGGAATTGGAGACGTAGTCCACCAGGGACGAACTCCATTATGAAGTTTTTGTGTTTAGATCTGATGCTTATGTCTCTTCATTTTTAATTTTTCCCTTCTTTAATGGTGCACTTTAACTTATGCTCATTTAATACAATTCTTTATAAGTGACGATGAAAGGATCCTGAATCATGTTGGCATCATAGCAGTCGTCTTTGACTTGAATTGTTGAGTGTGAATTCTTATTAGGTCCAAGCATAAGCAGGGTGAAAGAACTCTAAATATTTTCAATCCCGTTGTTGGTCGTGTATCCAAAAGGAAGAAAATGGTAGAAGAGGACAAGCGTGATGAATAGGAGAAAAAAATTCACATGGTCTTTTATCACATGTCAGAAATGGTGGATAGAATGTATGGAGATTGCTAGAAGAGGATGAAGAAGAAAGGGAAGAAAAAGGAAGAACATGCAGATGATGATGCTTCAGTAAACCAAGGGGATGGATGAGATCCTCCCGAGCCTCCATCTTCACCTTCGAGTTCAAGTTCTTCTTCCTCTGAGCATTCTCATCATTCTCATCATTCTATCCATAAAGGCTCTTTTAAAAAACCATTATTGAAGCTTGATGGACAATTTTCTTTACCTATGTTTAATGGAGATGCTAATCCTGAAAATCTAGATAATTGGATCTGATAGGTTGAAGTGTATTGTCGTGTCCAACGTATCGATGAAGAGGAAGTTAAAGTGCAATTGGCTTCTCTTTGGTTGGAAGGCACCGCTCTCGTATGGTGGGAGTACAAGCTTCATGACATAAGCAAGTGTTGTAAGCTTCTTTCCTTATGGTCTAAATTTAAATATGCGATAAGGAAGCAATTTTATCCATTAGGATATTTACATAAAGCAATGATGGAATGGAAAACTTTAAGGCAAAGTAAAGGACAAACTGTACAAAGTTTCACAAAATAATTTAGGAAGAAAGATCTTGCATTGAACATTCCTTTGGATTCTTATGAGACTTTAATGAAGTATATTGGCACACTTCACAGTTATATTCGACATAATTTTCTCTTGTTTAACCCCACTAGGCTTGGGGAAGTTTGTGTGCAAGCCACTCACCTTGAGAACAGGGGGAAACATGTTCAAGAATATCCCACAAAGAAACCTTCCAATTTCCCACATAAGACTTTTAAGAAGTTTAAAATGAAGGACAAGAATACCGCTATAGTGATGAGAGAAGGAGGAAAACCATCTTGCACTCATTGCAATAAGAGTGGTCACGAGGAAGAAAACCTTTGGAAACTGCATCTGGAAAAGAAACCGAAACAATTCAGTGGAAAGGGGAAGACACAGACCATTGCTATGGTACAACAATATCTTGGTTCTGATTCAGGAGATGAAGGAAAGATCACCGTGGTTGGAGTACAAGGTAAATATTCTCTTCATGCTTGTTCTAGTTCCAATGATGAATCTCATGTTGATGAACGAAAGAGGAATGAGTTATTTGACATAAGAGTTGTATCTAAACATACTAATATAGATACATTATTTGATCTGGGTTCCTAAGTAAACTTAATATCTGAAGCACTTGTCAAGAAAATGGGTCTTGAAACAAAACCACATCTGAAACCTTATCCTCTTGGTTGGGTATGTGACAAAGAAAAGTTTAATGTCACCAAACAATGTAGGATCATATTCGCTATTGCTTCAAAATTGATTGATGAAGTTGATTTGGATGTTGTACCATTTGATATATGTGGCATAGTGTTGGGAAGTCCTTATCTTTATGATAGAAAATAAATCTTCTTTCGACACGAGAATAAATACCACCTTACTAAAGGGGGACTGGAATATATTGTTAGATCTCACAACATGAGGGTAAATACAACACTTGTTAGTGCAGGGAAAATGAAAAGACTCATAAACACTAATAAGAGATATGTACTCATGGTCGTCAGAGAGAAAGATGTTGGGACATCCTACGCTTTCCAAGGGTGTGATCCATCTCATAAAAATGAATTAATTGATCTTGTTTCTAAGTATGATGATATTTTTTAGGAACCAGATGGATTACCTCCTAAGAGGGAAATCCAACATGCGATACATATTCAACATGATTCTCATCTTCCTAATGTGGGCATGTATAGGGTGTCAATTGTGGTGATGACATAGATCAAGAAGAAGGTACATGGCTTATTGGATCAAAGGGTCATCAAGCCCAATTCATATCCTTGTGGTTCTCTGATCGTGATGGTTCCAAATAAATATGGAACATGACAAATGTGTGTCGATTATCGGGCCTTAAATAAAATCATGGTGAAAAATCGATACCTTGTTCCTCACATAGATGATTTACTTGATCAATTGAAGAATGTTGTCTATTTCACTAAGTTGGATTTTCATAGTGGATATCATCAAATTAGAGTCACAGAACATGATGCATGGAAAACTGCCTTTAAAACCAAACAATGATTGTTTGAGTGGTTGGTTATGCCGTTTGGGCTTTGTAATGCTCTAACAAATTTCATGCGTGTGATGAATGATGTATTCAGGCCTTTCATAGATGACTTTGTGATTGTATATTTAGACGACATTCTTGTTTTTAGCGAGACTTGGGATGAGCATGTGAGGCATGTAAAGAAAGTATTAGATACTTTGCAAAGGGAAAATATGTATGTAAAATAGTCTAAATGTGAATTTGGCAAGACTACACTTGTATACTTAGGCCATATTGTAAGAGGAGGAAAATTGAAAATTGACCCTTCCAAAGTTGATGTAATTGTAAATTGGCCTGAGCCAAAAAGTGTAACTGAAGTTCAAAGCTTCTTAGGTGCAGTCCAGTATTGGAGGAGATTCATTCCCAACTTCTCCTTCATAGCAACTCCTCTGCATGCCTTAACCAACATGAAGAACACTTTCTAGTGGGAAGGAAAGCAACAAAAAACTTTCGACACTTTGAAGGGAAATATCAGTTTCGCACCAGTATTAACACTGCTGAAGATTTTATTCCATCGATGAAGATTTTAAAGAAGTATATACGAAGCTAACCCTTGGTGCACAGGTAGAGAACTATTGTATGAAAGGAAAGTTACTTTACCATCTTGGAAAGCTATGTATTCCTACAAGTGAACGAGTCCATGTAATACGAGAAGCTCATACTTCTCTTGTGTTTGAGAATTTTGGGGTAGGAAAAACTATGGCTCATTTGCAAAGGTTTTGTTACTGGCCTCAAATGAAAGCAATTGTAACTAAATATGTAAAGCGGTGCGTCATGTGTTCTACTTGTAAGCCCACTAATAGAAAACTGTGGCTATACTCACCACTTCCTATTCCATCCCATCCATGGGAAAGTATATCCATGGATTTTGTAGGGGGTTTACCCATGACCAAAGGGGGTCATGATTATTTGTATGTTGTAGTGGATAGGTTTAGCAAGATGTGTATCTTGATGCCTTTTAAAAATCAGATCACTGTTGAGAAGACTGCTAATCTCTTCTTTCAACATGTTTGGGTTCACTTTGGATTACCGACATCTATCATCTCGGATCGAGATACTCGATTCCTTGGGGACTTTTGGACTAGTTTGTGGAGAATGATGGACACCAAATTGAAGAGGAGCATCGCTTTCCATCCACAGACCAATGAACATACATAGGTGGTAAACTGAACAGTGGTACTTTTTCTTCGAGGCTACTGCAGAAAGTGTCCCAAGGTATGGGATGAACATATACCTTATGTACAACATGCGTACAACTAAGATTTACATTCATCCACTCAAAGTTCACCTTTTGAGACATGTTTTGGGTACCTACCAAAGGTTCCTTTGGAATTGATGTACGGGAGAGATGCCGATGTAAATGAAGATTGAAAAGAGGACAAAGCCCGCAAGTTCATCTAGAGGATTCAACAAATACACTAGGCAGTCATGAAATAGTTGGAGAAAAGTCAAGCGCAGTATAAGGCTCGACATGACAAGCATAGGGTTGATCATCAGTTCCAGGTTGGAGACCAGGTATGGATTCACATCAACAAGGAGAGATTGAAGGGTGAAGGAAAGAAACTCAAGCCCATTCATTATGGACCCTTCACTATCTTGGAGAAAAGCGGTAGCAATGCTTTTCGTCTGGATCTTCCACCTTATATGCAAATTTACTTAGTTGTGAACATTGAGAACTTAAAACTTTTTGAGCCTCCCATGATCATGGATCAAGATGAGGAAGTTTCAATAGCATAAGTTGATGAGTTTTCACCTGATTACTTGCATGAGATGCATGAATATATCATCTTGGACAGGAGGATGAGGACTTCACACATGGGTGATGTTGATTATCTTCAAGTAGGCTTAAAAGAAACACATCCAAGCAAGGCAAAGTGGATCGATAAGGACAAAGTGAGGGGACTTTTCCCTCACTTACTAGTTGATTGATGAAAGCTTTTAGTGGTCCAAAAATCTCTCAGTGGGAAGGAGTGATCCAAAAAGGATCCAGAGAAGGCCAAGAATAACTCAGAACTCACATAGGCAACTCATAATGCTCAGAATGGATGCAACAAACAGAGAAAGGGAAAAAATTCAAAGTTCCCAAAACTCAGTGAAAACAACATTATCATGAACAATGCTTCACAGTCTTTCTAACGGCCCAAACGAATCGTCAAACAAAGTTATGTTTTGAAAGATATTCACGGTCAAAGTTGTGGTCAAACATGACTAGTCAACAAGGGACACATCATCATCCATACTGCTGACATCAACATGATGTCATCAAATGACATGGTAGGGTTACATCATCGTATGATATTTTGACATCATCATGCCACATGGAATCATGAGAGGTTGCCATGTGTCACCTGACGATAGGATTTTCAATGGTCCATGTGGACCAATAGAAAAGTGCCACGTGGCACCCCCAGGCGATGCCACGTGGCACCACCCTAGGGAGATCCATGTGTCAGTACGAAGTGACATGGTGTCCACATAAGCATATAGGTGGGCGTATCAGAGGGTTCCACATGTCCCAATCATTGGGCGAGACGTGGAATCCTAGAAATGCCCAATATTGGCCCGTGAATGAATTTTGTTTTAAAAAAAATGTCGGGTCCGCCAAATCTAGCAGACCACGCCAATTTTAAATAGTTGTTGGAAGAACCTTCTAGAGGGTCACTAAACTTAGCAGAGAAATAGATACATTGTACTATATATATATAACAAACATCTAAAATGGAGTTCGGTGGGTTCGACCCCGGAACCTCCGCCTTTATAACTCCGCCCATAACCAATGCGCCACTGATGCTATTTGTTATATCCGCCCGTATTTATTATTTAAAGAGTACAATTATCCTAGAGCTGGGGGGAGGTGTGACCGTACCGTACAACTGCAAGAAGGAATTCCGAGGTCAAGACTGTCATAATTGCAGGTTGTAGAGGGCACGCAAATTGAGACACAATTCCTCTTGGGATTGGGAGTGCCAGAGTCAGATCAGAGCATGGAGATGGTCATTTTTAGGTAATTTGACACCACAAATCTAGTGGTGATGTCTATTTTCTGATCTGAGCAGTATTTCTGCATCTTGATTTCAGAATGAGGTATATTCATGTATTTTCCAAATTCTTTTGCTGAGTTAATGAAAGAGGCTTTCCATTTGAGAGTAGGACCTGGAGACGTAGTACACCAGGGAAGAAATCCATTATCATGTTTTTGTGTTCATATCTGATGCTTATGTCTCTTCTTTTTTAATTTTTCCCTTCTTTAATGGTGCACTTTAATTTATGCTCATTTAATACAATTCTTTATAAGTCATGATGAAAAGATCCTGGATCAACTAG
>ML794670.1:37147-48753 GCA_009831015.1 Picea engelmannii
TATATATATATATATATATATATATATATATATATATATATATATATAATAAAAGAAAGCATATATACAAAATGAAGATACAAATTATTCTAGCATGAAATGTGGATGGTATATACAATGAATGAAAATTCCTACCTACTTACGTCTACTTACCTATGGGCTGAATGCTAGGTGTAGTCAAATAGCTAGTGAAACCACCCTAGCAATGTCTCACAATACCTACCTCTATGATTCATCATAGACCAAAGCAGGACAAGTTAAGCAAAAAAATAACATGAGTTAGAAAATGTATTGCATCATTGGAAATTGTAAGGTCTAGCTCATGGAGACAGGTGGGAGGGAGAAAGTGGTGGCAATTCATGCTCTTAGGAAAGTGCTCAATCCATCTCATAAAGGGATCATGAAAAGTCAAAGGTTCAAAAGGTTAGATACCTTGGAAATTTTCACAATTTGAGGTCTAGGAAGGGATCAACAAGAATCTAAAAGGTGAATGACAACTTCTTAAGAGGAAGCTAAAAGACTGTGATAAAAAACTTCTTCTTAAGGTACCAAACCTTCCTCTAAAATCCAGAAGGGGGATTTGTCCTACAAAAGACTTGGGATAAGGGATATGTTTCCAAACCATACCCTTAGTGACATAGAGAGGTAAAGTAATCAAAGGGAGGTGGAAAATCTCATCACACGTATTCTTCTTTAGGCAAGCAAATTCCTCACTCTTTGAGCAAAACGATCGTTGAAAATTTTCTTCATAGAATAAATCCAAATGCTTAGAGGAGTACTCATCAAAATCCTCAAGGTATGACCGAAAATCATCAGGATAATATGGGACTAGGTCAACCTTGGGTGGTTGGAAAGTATTGATAATTATATCATCTCCTTGTTTCCATTGGTCAAAATTAAGAGTAACTTGTTGTGATAACTGTAAAGGCAATAATTGGAAAGGATTATCAATGTCGTAAATGGGGTCCATATCATAACCAACTACATCCCATTTACTTCTCCCGGCATGTATGAACTCATCAATATTATCAACCATGTCACTATTTGTATCATAACATGAAGGATTTAAAACATTTAAAGGCTCATCTAGATCCTCTTCACTTTCCAAATCATAAAGTAAAGAGTCATCAAAATTTTGGAAAGGAAAGTAACTCAACATGTTTATTTCTTCTTGTACAGGAGCTTAGAGGACTTGGGTGCTTTTAACATGCATCATTGTTTCATCCTCATGAGTTTCCCCTATATCTTCAACTGTACACCAAGGAAGATCTACCTTGCCCGAGGATTCCATTTCTTCTTCCTTCTCTGAATCATAAAACAAGGAATTATCAAGATCCTGAAAAGGAAAGTGACTAACCTCATTCTCTTCTTGTTGTGTAGGGGGAAAAGGATCACGGATGGATTCATCAGAGGGAGGAGCACATTTCGATACTTCAACATCTTGTTCAGGTTCTAACTCCTAAACTGTGTCTTCAATAGTCCTTTTCTCTTCCTTGTGGTATTGTAAAATCTCATCAAGATATTTCCCCTTAGTCTCTTGTTGGTCGATGATTTGTTCCTCTTCTTCTTGGAAATCAATAGTAAAGGTCTCAAGGGAAACTAATCTCTCCAAATTATGAGTGTATGGTGTACCTTTGGGGTCATCAAATTTGGTTCCTAGAGAGAAGATGTGTTTTCCCTTGGACAAAGAGATATTTTCCTTGATTTGCATGGCCATGTATTAGGCATCATTGATTTTTTTTATCCCATTTTTATTTAGGAGGAACCCTAAGTGCACTAAGAGTGCATTGGTATAGAGATACATGAGGTACTTGTCTCCAGGATAATGGCTTCTAGGAATCTGATATAGTAATCTCTCAAACATACCCTGGAAATCCCTGATAGTCTCATTCTCAGTTTGTTTTACATATTCGAGTCTTTTCAGTAACATTTGGATATATTCCAATTTCATACCCCATTTTTTGAGAAATGTTTCTTCTAATTCGTCCATAGATGTGATGCCAACAACAAGGAGATTATCATACCATTTCATAGAATTTACATGAAGAGTGGCAGAGAAAAGTTTCATTGCAAAATCTTCAACATCATCACTAATAGGATGGGGTTGAAAGAAATCCCAAAAATCACCCATGTGATAGTCGACTCTCTCCCCATCAATACCAGTAAATCCAAGGAGCCATTTCTCGTACTTTGAGGGAATTTGTCGAGGGTATTCCAAGATTTTACTCATGTCTAAAGGTTTGAAGTTTCTCGGGTCCCATTGAGAAGTCATGGTTGGCTTCATCATTAGTGGAGTCGCCAGATAATTTTCTTGAAATTATCAAAGGGATGAGGGGATCACCCTCAGTGGAGTCGCCAGGTAAGATTGTAAGATAAATATTCTTGAGGAAAGGCTTACTAAAAAAGTGTCATTTGAGGAATATTGACTCAGTGTTCCCTGCAAATGGTGCCAAAATATTATTGCACAATTTGTACTTTGATAGAAGGAAAGGTAAAAGGAAAGAAAATTTGCATAACTTGAGGTTATCCTATAACTGTCACCTCAATAGGATTCCTCTTTCTATTTAGGGTTGTAGGCCCAGGGGAGACGTCCCCAATGAACCGAGGGTTTGAGAAGGCAAGGTAAAAATGGCTATTAAAAGATCCCCTCTCACAAGTCACCACTGATAAGAAATTCTTAGTTTTTAACCAATGAAATAATAATATATCAAGGTGTACCTACCTGGAACAAAGAAATAATAAACTATATTTATTTGCAAGAACACTTGATGGTTATCACTTCATAAAACCATAGAATTTCTCAATAAAAACAATTGGCTGATAATGATGAAGTAAACATAAAATTATAACAATAATATTTATAAGGAAATACTTCACATTAATTTCCTTGAAACAACTTCAAGATGACTAAGAATAATCAACAATTAACATCATAGTACTAGCATTTATTAGAAGCAATCAAGACAATGAAATAATCAACCTTTTCACTTGAATTTAGATGCTTTTAATGCTGCAATGTATGGATTTATCTTACTTTAGTAATGATAACAATAATGTTAGTAGGTTAGGCTATTCTAGTGTTAGATATGGTTAGTAGGAAGCTCAAGGTATAGGTTTTGATGGTTGTTTTGATCAATCACTCAACAAGAAGACTTAGACTAGTGATTTAGGGTGAATGGAGTCAATGATGTAGAAGCAAATGTTGAAGAGAAATAAGTGATAGTAGGAGAGTCAAAGACAATAGAGGTTGATATATTGGAGTGTTGGTAACCCAAGGCTCCAAATATCAAACCCTAGGGGAAACTAGCTACTAAGGTGTAGGTAACCCTAGGCCTTAGAAGATTTCCTCCCTCTTTAACTCAATGATGAAGCAAAAATCTTCTAAGATGAAGCAATGTATAGTAAGAAGAATTGTAGAAATAACACTTACATACATCAAGAATCATCAAGTAAAACCCTAGTTGAACACATCCACCAAGAAACTTTCCAAAATACTCCAAATTTAGCCTTCCTCAATAAGTGCGCCTAAAATTTCAGCACAAGAAACCTTAGATAGGGCACAAATTTGAGTCCTCATAAGTGTGAGTGAAAGATGTTGAATACTAAGAGTGATTTTCCCCTTATTTATACAGTTACACTGACTAGAATTAGGTCAAAAAGGCCAACATGGCCAGTTACACACAATATCCAGTTTTTTCATTAAATGTCATAAATAAACCCTAAATAAAGCTGTAAAGATGACTTCATGCCCTTTTAGGGTGACGTTAGTCCCATTTAGGGCAACATTGGACTCTTGGAGAAAAACATTAGGCCTCCTTGGGACTCAGAATCCTGCCACACGTGCCACTTGGCACACAATTTCCTCCAAAGTATCCAGACCGCTGGGTGATCTGATGGGTGACCTAGGTGACGTCATGGGCCTTCCAAGGCCTACATCATTGTGAAAAGGGAAAGAGCTCCTTGGGTCCAGGCCTACCAGGATGTCCCTGGTGGAACCTCCTTCTCTCTCTTTGGTGCAAAACCCTAATCTGTCTCTACCCCTGGCTGGGGTCTCAACATCCATTTGGTGGGATTCTAGCCCCATGGAGGTTTGAAATAATCATCTCCCAATGTGTACCTATCCATTGGGTGTGGACCTGCAACATCAACAAATACACCCTCTATGGGATTATAATTCATAGGGATCATATCAATGCCAATCAAATCTAATCATCAAGTTATTTAAACATGTGCATGAAACCCCCTTTACCCAAACAAGTTCTCAAAGACATTATGCTATTCTACAAGCCAACTTTGGAGGGGATGCTAGGACGTCCTTTTGGTCTAGTGCTAATTGGATGTGGGATTTTCTCGGGTGAATAAAAATCCAGGCCATGTAAGTGGATGAGGTGGCAAGCGATGTTTGGGAAATGTGTGCAGTGATAACAGGGAAATGCATGGCTTACCTGTGGGTGTCTGTGAAGAGGGTGAGCTACACCTTGTCATGGATGCAAATGATTCCAAGCCCATTCATGCCTTTTATCTTGTATTCTTATCGCTTTTTATTTCAAGAGGCTAGTTAAAGGACATTTCCCAGGTGTGGTGACCAGTGGTGACAATGTTACCCACAAGCATTTCACATAAATGAGAAGGCTTGCTCGTGATGAGACCCCCTTTCTCTTGGCTATGATACCAAGAGCCACTATCTTGGCATGGTGACCAACTAAATGGTAGTGTCATACTGCTACATTCCCATGGACCTAACAGGATGTCTCGTGATGAGACCCCCTATCCTCCAACTAGGTCTTGATTTATTATTTTTTATGGGTCTCTGTTTCTTGCTGAGAAGCTTTTTATTGCTTTCTCGGGTATCCTTGGGAAAAGCATATCAAGGTTTCATTATTTTGGATTTTATCTTTTGCTAGCTACTTTTACCCTTTGGGCCTTTATCCCCTTCTTCCCACAAGGTAAGGTGCAACCCTTTGATAATTTGGCCAAACCAATGCCCAGCCCAATGTATGGGATGGATGAGTGGGAAAAGGATGAAAAGTGGTAAGTATGGTGGGAAATTGACGATGACCTTTCATGAATCCCCCCAATGGAAACTCAAACTCTATGGGAAACAACTTACTAGGGAATCCTGTCATTCCCCCCAGGTGTGGTCAAGTGGAAAGGCATAAGGTCCAAGAAAAAGTTAGAGGAAAAAATAATTAAATGCATAGATTCAAATGTTTTGAGAGTCAGAGTGACACATACCATGATACCCAGAATCATTACCTCATGGAGCAAGATCCATTTCTACTGTAAGACCAGGCCGATGTGATGGATGTTGCTGCCGCTGACAAAGTGGAGGTGCTGAAGAAGAAGAAGATGGGCCCTCTAGGGCCATGTTTAAGTCGATTTGGCTCTTGGTACTCCATTTCTAGGACTTGTGGGTCTCAAGACATAATCTCCTTAGTTATCCCAAGGCTAGGGCATAACAAGCCCAAGGAAATCATATCCATTGAAGACGATAAATTTCCTAAAGGCTTGATTCCTCTCGAAATTTCATTTTCATCGAGTGATGTAAGAAACAAAGAGACACATAAGGAAGAGGAGTCGAAAAGGAAAGTGGGTGAAACTATTTCCTTGAACTTTGGGACACCCGAATCTCCAAAGATCGTTAAACTAGGTTCCCAATGTTTCGATGAAGAAAAGGAAAAATTCACAGAACTACTTCATGAATTTCAAGATGTTTTTGCCTTGTTATATGAGGATCTTCGTGGTTTATATCCTACTCTCATACAACATTCCATTCCTATCAAGGAAGGGGTAAAACCAGTTAGGAAAAAACAAAGACCTATTAACCCTGCATTCAAAGATACTATTAGGAAAGAGTTGGAAAAATTATTGAAAGATGGTATAATATTTCCAATTAAGTATTCCGAGTGGGTTTCAAATTTGGTACCTTTTCAAATGACCACTGGTCAGATCAGATCATGCGTTTATTTTCAGGCGTTAAACAAAGCAAGTGTCAAAGATCATTTTCCACTCCCTAATATGGAAATGATTTTACAACAGGTTGCAGGGTCACATATGATGTCCTTACTTGATGGATTTTCTGGCTATAATGAAATCAAGGTAAAGAGGATTTATAGATATAAAACCACATTTACTATACAATGGGGCACATTTTATTATGAATGTAAGACTTTTGTCTTCTCTAACACAGGTGCGACTTTTGAAAGAGATATGTAGATAGATTTTGGCGATATGATTGGTAAAATTATTCAAGTCTATCTTGATGATTTGACTGTCTATTCAAAGAACTGGTTGGATTATTTTGGTCATATTAGAAAATTCCTCATGCGTTGCAGAAATATTGACATTTCTTTAAATCCTTCCAAGTCTATTTTTGGTGTCACTAAGTGCAAGCTCCTTGGTCATATTTTTTCTGATTCGGGAATAAGCATTGAACCCAAAATAATTACTACAATTCTAAACCTTCCCCCCCCCCCCACCTCCAAGAAAGAAGTCCAAGATTTCATGGGCATTATCAATTTTGTTCGTAGGTTTGTTCCTGATTTTGCTGTCATGGTTAAACCAATTCATAATCTTTTGAAGAAAGATCATTCTTTTTCTTAGATAGGTGACATCGAAAATGATTTCCTTAGGATTAAGAAAGTAATTGGTTCTGCACTGGTTTTGGCGAAACTAGATTTCGAGAAAGATTTTATCGTATATACCGATGCCATCAAGGAAGCATTTTCTGCTATCCTCTTACATAATGATGACCAAAACAACGAAAAAACCTATAGCATACATGAACCAGAGTTTATTAGATGATGAAATCAAGTACTCTTATATTGAAAAACATGCTTTTTCTCTTGTTAAGGTTATAGAAAATTTTTGCCACTTTATTTTAGGAAAACATACATAGGTAAGAGTCCCTTTTCTTGCTGCCAAGTTTCTTCTCTCACAAACTTATCTTTCATGAAAACTTGCACATTGGCTTGCCAAAATTCAGGAGCATGATTTAACCATCATGACTTAAAAAACGATCAAGGGACGAGACCTGGCCCTTTACTAAGCTCAACATCCTGAACCAAGTGAAGAACTTGATGATCATGATAATCCTCTTTCAACTCTATTCTATATTGAAAATCAAAATCTTTCTATAGCTAAACATCCTTGGCATAGAAATCTGGTGTATTACTTGCAACATAAAAAATTCCTAGATAACTTGGATCCTTACCAGAGAAGAAGACTCCACCTCAAATCTTCCAGGTATATCATTTTGGGATACTTCTTGTTTAGAAGGTCTGCTGATGGTTTATGACTTCGATGTGTGAATGATGAAGAAGCACATAAATTGTTACATGAAATTCATGGATCATCAGTTTCTGTCATTCACATTTGTGGCCATTTTTCTGCTAAAGCTACTGCCCTTAAAATCATAAGAAATGGCTACTACCGGCCTTCGATTTTTCTAGATTCCTATAAATATGCAAGATCTTGTGATAAATGCCAAAAAATTGCTAGGAAATAACGTCTTTTTGCCATGCCTTTACAACCTATCCTCCCAAATTTCCCTTTTTCTAAATGGGGACTAGAATTTATTGGTCCTATCAATCCTCCATCTTTCACAAGGCATATTTTTATTTTGATAGCCACTGATTAATTTACTAAGTGGATTGAGGTTGTCCCTCTTAAGCACACATAGGATGAGGAGCTAATTTCTTTCCTAGAAACTAATATATTTTCCAGATTTGACATTCCACTAGAGATCATTACGGATAATGGCCCAACCTTCATTTCTACAAATTTAACTCAATTTCTTTTTAAATTAGGGGTAAAACATTTCACTTCATCATCCTATTACCCCCAAGAAAATGGGCAAGCTAAGTCCACTAAAAAAAACTTGGTTAGGATCATCAAGAGGACTAGAGAGGATAAACCTCGCCAATGGCACACACTTCTCTCTGGGAGGATCATCAAGAGGACCATAGAGGATAAACGCTCTCCGGGCAGATCGAACAACTACTAAGGAAAGCATAGGTTGTACTCCTTTTTAGCTCATATATGGTCAAGAGGCTATTCTTCCTACCAATATGGAGCTTTCCTCCTTACGATTGATGTTACAGATTGAATAATTAAATTCTTCCAACATTCCCCAAAGGATAAGGGCATTGTTAGCCCTGGAAGAACAAATGAATTTTTCCTTAGAGAAGATAAAGAGAAGGAAACAAACTGTGAAAAAGTATTTTAACAGACAAGAAAAAACTGCTGAATTCAAGATTGATGAGAAAGTCCTACTATGGGACTCAACTCATGCTAAGAGAGGAAGACACTCAAAGTTCCATAAACTATGGCTAGGTCCTTTTAAAATCGCTTTTGTCCTATGTGGAAACTCATACATTCTAAAGGTTTTGGAAGAGCAATTGTTCTCTTACAACACTAATGGTTCCCACTTGAAACATTATGTGGAACCAACCTGATAATTAACACTTATTTGAAATGAATTTTGTATATAATATTTTGTTTTACTGTTTTTTTTTTTAACTTTGGTTTGTTGGGTTTTTAAATTTCTGTTGTTTTGTTTTTCTTAAATTTATCAGAAATAAAGTTTGGATCAATTTTTCCATAATAATTTCATTATGTAAATATTGTTGATCAATGAAATAAGATGCATACAATTGTCATGATGTCCTCCTTTCAGACATCACTGAAATTGATTTTTTCTTTCAACTCTATTGTAGGATAGTTGGTTTTACCTTCTTCCCTGCTTCTGCTATCCCTTTCTTCCCTCCACCTTGAGATCTAAAGAGTAAACCAGAAACATTCTCCTTGAAACTTTAAGAAGTATTATATGTTACATATTGTTCGAATGTTATAATGCATATAGGACCAAACCCCCTCATACGTACCACCTTTCACAATTTATTCCCAAAGTCCCGTCTCATTATTTCCATTAAACCATCTTTTACCCCCTATTGCATAACTATTCTTTTTCAACAATTTTTCTTTAATCTACTTCTGCGGTTTGTGAAACCAGACATACTGAGTTCTAAATCTGTTAGAAATAGATTTCCATGTGGATTCGCCAGTTTGTTGATGCCCATAAGCACAACATAGTACCCCTTCCTACAAATGGGTTGCAATGCCTTATTATTTATATACATATACTAAATAATAGCTAGATAGGTGGGACCCCATTGTTTGAATCACGATGAAAAAGAAACGCTTCTTTGAATTGCACTCATGACAACTTTATGAAGCATTTTACAGTATGATAAAAACATAGAATTTCGAACAAATTTTCACGTGCAATCAATAATTATAATGGATGACAATTTAAAAGACGAAAGAAAGTGACAAGCATTGGGTTATAACTGCTATACATCTGTTTTGGAATATGGTTAAAATTCGGTTTTCAACTCACATTCACTTTGGTTATAACATGTTGCATTCATGGTATATTACATTCATGGTATTGGTTACGTTATTTGAGAAATGGTATGGGTTATACAATTTTCAAGGTCAATTCAATCCTTGCAAATAAGGGACTTGTTACAATTAAAAATGGGGCATATGGTATTATCGCACTGATGTAAAACTATGGTATAGGAGGGTGTTTCATTTCAATATGACAAAATGGAAGTGGCATGTTGGATTTGTATGGTTTATTAATGTTCTTAATGGAGTTTGAATGTATTCCACCCTAGCTATGGTTTATGGAAATTAATGGGAAGGTGGAGAAGTGAAGTGCATTTACTACACGTCATTCTTACCCACCTCGAGCTCACCACCCTCACCTTGTCACACATTTGGTTGCTCTAGTTAGTTTATCTCCATTTCTCTCGGTTGTTGGAGAATAATGGTGGTTCTTGGTTCTTTTCAACGCTTTCCTCATAGGTATGGTGACTCTCGCCCTTCCATTCATTATTCTAGCCTCACTCTGGATATAATCTCTATGTTGGCTCTTAGAATTCGTATGCAGAGTGCTTGCTGTCTAAAAGATATGGTGGCTGGATGTGTATTCTGTTTGTGCAAATAATATTGGTTGGCATTTTGAATGTTGCAATTTGGAATTTGTTTAAATGCTCCTTTATGTTGAAATTATTTGGTTATCGTTGTGCCTAGGGTGAATGACTGGTTATTATGCTCCTTGCTATTGATAGAGTTATGGAAAATTTATTTTTCCACCCATGTCTCGTGGTATAATCTTGGAGGGTTTTGTTTTTATGGTAAATAAGAAAAGGGACAATTGTGTTCTCGGTTCTTTTTGTGGTTATTCTTACATTCTTCTCTATTCACGAGAGAGTTGTGTCCCTGTCGAAATTCCATTCTACAGTTTGAATGAATGCAGAATTGGGTTTTACCTCACGACCACCATGGAAGCGACTGTGTCCAACCTTGTTGAAAAGTTATTAGAGCTTTTTTGTTTCATGTTACAAACCCCACTTGTTGAGTTGTCTCACCCACCTGGTTGTTCAAATAATGTTCTCCCTTTTTGTGACTGTTTTAAATTGCACTTGGGTTTTGAAATGTTTATATGTCTACCCGATAGTAGAGATATTTGTTGCTTGGTTCATTGGCTGACTACCTGAGGGAGTTTTGGTCATTTTGAAGACTGCATAGTGATTAAAAGAAAATAATACTAGGGTTTCGAACCCGACTTGTCACATGTTAGCATATGGCTTACCTTAACCAATCACTAAGTCTAAATTGTCACCTATATTTGTATTATTCATTTGGGATATTAGTAATATATCCTCAAGTGATGACTAATGAGTTAGTTAAGATTTCCTATCCTAGTCATCATGCATGATTTTATGATCTAGAGCAAATATCTCTATGAGGTGGCATCACCCATTGTACTATAAATATGTAACATTGGTGTGAATACATGAGTGTTGGCTAGTATGCCTTTTCTATCATCTTATTGTTATTATGTATATTTTATCAATTAGTATCAGAGCTTCTTTGTTTTATCAATTGGTATCGGAGCTTCTTTATTTTATCAATTGGTATCAGAGCCTCTTATAGTTCTTAAGAGCTTGGTAATCTTCAGATCCATGGAAGGTGAGAATACCAAGTTTCATAGTAGTGATCCATGAACCATTCAAATCTGAATTCACTAGTATTGATCAATGGTGAGGTGCAATCAATGGTGTCAAGATGAGCATGAAGAAAGAGGATCCAAGAAAATTAACCGTGAGGAAGATTGTCTTGTAAGCAAGCACCATGAATCTAGAAAGAAGGTCTTGTTTGCAAGGAGCATTGTTAGCCATCTCCCTTTTCTGCTGACAATTGACATCTGGAGAAGTGGTACACACCCTCATGATCTCTGAACCCATATTTGGTGATCTGGTAATGTGCTCTAGTTTAAACCCATGATCTCAATGCAAGTTCTCAAAAATGATCAACGTATCACTATTTTTTGTGTGTTTCAAATTGATGTGAAATCGATGATAAATCTAGAATTTTTTTTTATCAAAGCACATAAGATTTTGTATTTGCATTTGAAAAGAAATGGCACATGCAGCTGTAACACAAATCGCTCTACATCTCTGAGTTCCTTATATCCTTCTATGACCTACCCAATGACTTGGGTTACACACGCTATGAAACAATAACTTGTCTTA
>ML794670.1:48853-62238 GCA_009831015.1 Picea engelmannii
CCCCTATATCTTCAACTGTACACCAAGGAAGATCTACCTTGCCCGAGGATTCCATTTCTTCTTCCTTCTCTGAATCATAAAACAAGGAATTATCAAGATCCTGAAAAGGAAAGTGACTAACCTCATTCTCTTCTTGTTGTGTAGGGGGAAAAGGATCACGGATGGATTCATCAGAGGGAGGAGCACATTTCGATACTTCAACATCTTGTTCAGGTTCTAACTCCTAAACTGTGTCTTCAATAGTCCTTTTCTCTTCCTTGTGGTATTGTAAAATCTCATCAAGATATTTCCCCTTAGTCTCTTGTTGGTCGATGATTTGTTCCTCTTCTTCTTGGAAATCAATAGTAAAGGTCTCAAGGGAAACTAATCTCTCCAAATTATGAGTGTATGGTGTACCTTTGGGGTCATCAAATTTGGTTCCTAGAGAGAAGATGTGTTTTCCCTTGGACAAAGAGATATTTTCCTTGATTTGCATGGCCATGTATTAGGCATCATTGATTTTTTTTATCCCATTTTTATTTAGGAGGAACCCTAAGTGCACTAAGAGTGCATTGGTATAGAGATACATGAGGTACTTGTCTCCAGGATAATGGCTTCTAGGAATCTGATATAGTAATCTCTCAAACATACCCTGGAAATCCCTGATAGTCTCATTCTCAGTTTGTTTTACATATTCGAGTCTTTTCAGTAACATTTGGATATATTCCAATTTCATACCCCATTTTTTGAGAAATGTTTCTTCTAATTCGTCCATAGATGTGATGCCAACAACAAGGAGATTATCATACCATTTCATAGAATTTACATGAAGAGTGGCAGAGAAAAGTTTCATTGCAAAATCTTCAACATCATCACTAATAGGATGGGGTTGAAAGAAATCCCAAAAATCACCCATGTGATAGTCGACTCTCTCCCCATCAATACCAGTAAATCCAAGGAGCCATTTCTCGTACTTTGAGGGAATTTGTCGAGGGTATTCCAAGATTTTACTCATGTCTAAAGGTTTGAAGTTTCTCGGGTCCCATTGAGAAGTCATGGTTGGCTTCATCATTAGTGGAGTCGCCAGATAATTTTCTTGAAATTATCAAAGGGATGAGGGGATCACCCTCAGTGGAGTCGCCAGGTAAGATTGTAAGATAAATATTCTTGAGGAAAGGCTTACTAAAAAAGTGTCATTTGAGGAATATTGACTCAGTGTTCCCTGCAAATGGTGCCAAAATATTATTGCACAATTTGTACTTTGATAGAAGGAAAGGTAAAAGGAAAGAAAATTTGCATAACTTGAGGTTATCCTATAACTGTCACCTCAATAGGATTCCTCTTTCTATTTAGGGTTGTAGGCCCAGGGGAGACGTCCCCAATGAACCGAGGGTTTGAGAAGGCAAGGTAAAAATGGCTATTAAAAGATCCCCTCTCACAAGTCACCACTGATAAGAAATTCTTAGTTTTTAACCAATGAAATAATAATATATCAAGGTGTACCTACCTGGAACAAAGAAATAATAAACTATATTTATTTGCAAGAACACTTGATGGTTATCACTTCATAAAACCATAGAATTTCTCAATAAAAACAATTGGCTGATAATGATGAAGTAAACATAAAATTATAACAATAATATTTATAAGGAAATACTTCACATTAATTTCCTTGAAACAACTTCAAGATGACTAAGAATAATCAACAATTAACATCATAGTACTAGCATTTATTAGAAGCAATCAAGACAATGAAATAATCAACCTTTTCACTTGAATTTAGATGCTTTTAATGCTGCAATGTATGGATTTATCTTACTTTAGTAATGATAACAATAATGTTAGTAGGTTAGGCTATTCTAGTGTTAGATATGGTTAGTAGGAAGCTCAAGGTATAGGTTTTGATGGTTGTTTTGATCAATCACTCAACAAGAAGACTTAGACTAGTGATTTAGGGTGAATGGAGTCAATGATGTAGAAGCAAATGTTGAAGAGAAATAAGTGATAGTAGGAGAGTCAAAGACAATAGAGGTTGATATATTGGAGTGTTGGTAACCCAAGGCTCCAAATATCAAACCCTAGGGGAAACTAGCTACTAAGGTGTAGGTAACCCTAGGCCTTAGAAGATTTCCTCCCTCTTTAACTCAATGATGAAGCAAAAATCTTCTAAGATGAAGCAATGTATAGTAAGAAGAATTGTAGAAATAACACTTACATACATCAAGAATCATCAAGTAAAACCCTAGTTGAACACATCCACCAAGAAACTTTCCAAAATACTCCAAATTTAGCCTTCCTCAATAAGTGCGCCTAAAATTTCAGCACAAGAAACCTTAGATAGGGCACAAATTTGAGTCCTCATAAGTGTGAGTGAAAGATGTTGAATACTAAGAGTGATTTTCCCCTTATTTATACAGTTACACTGACTAGAATTAGGTCAAAAAGGCCAACATGGCCAGTTACACACAATATCCAGTTTTTTCATTAAATGTCATAAATAAACCCTAAATAAAGCTGTAAAGATGACTTCATGCCCTTTTAGGGTGACGTTAGTCCCATTTAGGGCAACATTGGACTCTTGGAGAAAAACATTAGGCCTCCTTGGGACTCAGAATCCTGCCACACGTGCCACTTGGCACACAATTTCCTCCAAAGTATCCAGACCGCTGGGTGATCTGATGGGTGACCTAGGTGACGTCATGGGCCTTCCAAGGCCTACATCATTGTGAAAAGGGAAAGAGCTCCTTGGGTCCAGGCCTACCAGGATGTCCCTGGTGGAACCTCCTTCTCTCTCTTTGGTGCAAAACCCTAATCTGTCTCTACCCCTGGCTGGGGTCTCAACATCCATTTGGTGGGATTCTAGCCCCATGGAGGTTTGAAATAATCATCTCCCAATGTGTACCTATCCATTGGGTGTGGACCTGCAACATCAACAAATACACCCTCTATGGGATTATAATTCATAGGGATCATATCAATGCCAATCAAATCTAATCATCAAGTTATTTAAACATGTGCATGAAACCCCCTTTACCCAAACAAGTTCTCAAAGACATTATGCTATTCTACAAGCCAACTTTGGAGGGGATGCTAGGACGTCCTTTTGGTCTAGTGCTAATTGGATGTGGGATTTTCTCGGGTGAATAAAAATCCAGGCCATGTAAGTGGATGAGGTGGCAAGCGATGTTTGGGAAATGTGTGCAGTGATAACAGGGAAATGCATGGCTTACCTGTGGGTGTCTGTGAAGAGGGTGAGCTACACCTTGTCATGGATGCAAATGATTCCAAGCCCATTCATGCCTTTTATCTTGTATTCTTATCGCTTTTTATTTCAAGAGGCTAGTTAAAGGACATTTCCCAGGTGTGGTGACCAGTGGTGACAATGTTACCCACAAGCATTTCACATAAATGAGAAGGCTTGCTCGTGATGAGACCCCCTTTCTCTTGGCTATGATACCAAGAGCCACTATCTTGGCATGGTGACCAACTAAATGGTAGTGTCATACTGCTACATTCCCATGGACCTAACAGGATGTCTCGTGATGAGACCCCCTATCCTCCAACTAGGTCTTGATTTATTATTTTTTATGGGTCTCTGTTTCTTGCTGAGAAGCTTTTTATTGCTTTCTCGGGTATCCTTGGGAAAAGCATATCAAGGTTTCATTATTTTGGATTTTATCTTTTGCTAGCTACTTTTACCCTTTGGGCCTTTATCCCCTTCTTCCCACAAGGTAAGGTGCAACCCTTTGATAATTTGGCCAAACCAATGCCCAGCCCAATGTATGGGATGGATGAGTGGGAAAAGGATGAAAAGTGGTAAGTATGGTGGGAAATTGACGATGACCTTTCATGAATCCCCCCAATGGAAACTCAAACTCTATGGGAAACAACTTACTAGGGAATCCTGTCATTCCCCCCAGGTGTGGTCAAGTGGAAAGGCATAAGGTCCAAGAAAAAGTTAGAGGAAAAAATAATTAAATGCATAGATTCAAATGTTTTGAGAGTCAGAGTGACACATACCATGATACCCAGAATCATTACCTCATGGAGCAAGATCCATTTCTACTGTAAGACCAGGCCGATGTGATGGATGTTGCTGCCGCTGACAAAGTGGAGGTGCTGAAGAAGAAGAAGATGGGCCCTCTAGGGCCATGTTTAAGTCGATTTGGCTCTTGGTACTCCATTTCTAGGACTTGTGGGTCTCAAGACATAATCTCCTTAGTTATCCCAAGGCTAGGGCATAACAAGCCCAAGGAAATCATATCCATTGAAGACGATAAATTTCCTAAAGGCTTGATTCCTCTCGAAATTTCATTTTCATCGAGTGATGTAAGAAACAAAGAGACACATAAGGAAGAGGAGTCGAAAAGGAAAGTGGGTGAAACTATTTCCTTGAACTTTGGGACACCCGAATCTCCAAAGATCGTTAAACTAGGTTCCCAATGTTTCGATGAAGAAAAGGAAAAATTCACAGAACTACTTCATGAATTTCAAGATGTTTTTGCCTTGTTATATGAGGATCTTCGTGGTTTATATCCTACTCTCATACAACATTCCATTCCTATCAAGGAAGGGGTAAAACCAGTTAGGAAAAAACAAAGACCTATTAACCCTGCATTCAAAGATACTATTAGGAAAGAGTTGGAAAAATTATTGAAAGATGGTATAATATTTCCAATTAAGTATTCCGAGTGGGTTTCAAATTTGGTACCTTTTCAAATGACCACTGGTCAGATCAGATCATGCGTTTATTTTCAGGCGTTAAACAAAGCAAGTGTCAAAGATCATTTTCCACTCCCTAATATGGAAATGATTTTACAACAGGTTGCAGGGTCACATATGATGTCCTTACTTGATGGATTTTCTGGCTATAATGAAATCAAGGTAAAGAGGATTTATAGATATAAAACCACATTTACTATACAATGGGGCACATTTTATTATGAATGTAAGACTTTTGTCTTCTCTAACACAGGTGCGACTTTTGAAAGAGATATGTAGATAGATTTTGGCGATATGATTGGTAAAATTATTCAAGTCTATCTTGATGATTTGACTGTCTATTCAAAGAACTGGTTGGATTATTTTGGTCATATTAGAAAATTCCTCATGCGTTGCAGAAATATTGACATTTCTTTAAATCCTTCCAAGTCTATTTTTGGTGTCACTAAGTGCAAGCTCCTTGGTCATATTTTTTCTGATTCGGGAATAAGCATTGAACCCAAAATAATTACTACAATTCTAAACCTTCCCCCCCCCCCCACCTCCAAGAAAGAAGTCCAAGATTTCATGGGCATTATCAATTTTGTTCGTAGGTTTGTTCCTGATTTTGCTGTCATGGTTAAACCAATTCATAATCTTTTGAAGAAAGATCATTCTTTTTCTTAGATAGGTGACATCGAAAATGATTTCCTTAGGATTAAGAAAGTAATTGGTTCTGCACTGGTTTTGGCGAAACTAGATTTCGAGAAAGATTTTATCGTATATACCGATGCCATCAAGGAAGCATTTTCTGCTATCCTCTTACATAATGATGACCAAAACAACGAAAAAACCTATAGCATACATGAACCAGAGTTTATTAGATGATGAAATCAAGTACTCTTATATTGAAAAACATGCTTTTTCTCTTGTTAAGGTTATAGAAAATTTTTGCCACTTTATTTTAGGAAAACATACATAGGTAAGAGTCCCTTTTCTTGCTGCCAAGTTTCTTCTCTCACAAACTTATCTTTCATGAAAACTTGCACATTGGCTTGCCAAAATTCAGGAGCATGATTTAACCATCATGACTTAAAAAACGATCAAGGGACGAGACCTGGCCCTTTACTAAGCTCAACATCCTGAACCAAGTGAAGAACTTGATGATCATGATAATCCTCTTTCAACTCTATTCTATATTGAAAATCAAAATCTTTCTATAGCTAAACATCCTTGGCATAGAAATCTGGTGTATTACTTGCAACATAAAAAATTCCTAGATAACTTGGATCCTTACCAGAGAAGAAGACTCCACCTCAAATCTTCCAGGTATATCATTTTGGGATACTTCTTGTTTAGAAGGTCTGCTGATGGTTTATGACTTCGATGTGTGAATGATGAAGAAGCACATAAATTGTTACATGAAATTCATGGATCATCAGTTTCTGTCATTCACATTTGTGGCCATTTTTCTGCTAAAGCTACTGCCCTTAAAATCATAAGAAATGGCTACTACCGGCCTTCGATTTTTCTAGATTCCTATAAATATGCAAGATCTTGTGATAAATGCCAAAAAATTGCTAGGAAATAACGTCTTTTTGCCATGCCTTTACAACCTATCCTCCCAAATTTCCCTTTTTCTAAATGGGGACTAGAATTTATTGGTCCTATCAATCCTCCATCTTTCACAAGGCATATTTTTATTTTGATAGCCACTGATTAATTTACTAAGTGGATTGAGGTTGTCCCTCTTAAGCACACATAGGATGAGGAGCTAATTTCTTTCCTAGAAACTAATATATTTTCCAGATTTGACATTCCACTAGAGATCATTACGGATAATGGCCCAACCTTCATTTCTACAAATTTAACTCAATTTCTTTTTAAATTAGGGGTAAAACATTTCACTTCATCATCCTATTACCCCCAAGAAAATGGGCAAGCTAAGTCCACTAAAAAAAACTTGGTTAGGATCATCAAGAGGACTAGAGAGGATAAACCTCGCCAATGGCACACACTTCTCTCTGGGAGGATCATCAAGAGGACCATAGAGGATAAACGCTCTCCGGGCAGATCGAACAACTACTAAGGAAAGCATAGGTTGTACTCCTTTTTAGCTCATATATGGTCAAGAGGCTATTCTTCCTACCAATATGGAGCTTTCCTCCTTACGATTGATGTTACAGATTGAATAATTAAATTCTTCCAACATTCCCCAAAGGATAAGGGCATTGTTAGCCCTGGAAGAACAAATGAATTTTTCCTTAGAGAAGATAAAGAGAAGGAAACAAACTGTGAAAAAGTATTTTAACAGACAAGAAAAAACTGCTGAATTCAAGATTGATGAGAAAGTCCTACTATGGGACTCAACTCATGCTAAGAGAGGAAGACACTCAAAGTTCCATAAACTATGGCTAGGTCCTTTTAAAATCGCTTTTGTCCTATGTGGAAACTCATACATTCTAAAGGTTTTGGAAGAGCAATTGTTCTCTTACAACACTAATGGTTCCCACTTGAAACATTATGTGGAACCAACCTGATAATTAACACTTATTTGAAATGAATTTTGTATATAATATTTTGTTTTACTGTTTTTTTTTTTAACTTTGGTTTGTTGGGTTTTTAAATTTCTGTTGTTTTGTTTTTCTTAAATTTATCAGAAATAAAGTTTGGATCAATTTTTCCATAATAATTTCATTATGTAAATATTGTTGATCAATGAAATAAGATGCATACAATTGTCATGATGTCCTCCTTTCAGACATCACTGAAATTGATTTTTTCTTTCAACTCTATTGTAGGATAGTTGGTTTTACCTTCTTCCCTGCTTCTGCTATCCCTTTCTTCCCTCCACCTTGAGATCTAAAGAGTAAACCAGAAACATTCTCCTTGAAACTTTAAGAAGTATTATATGTTACATATTGTTCGAATGTTATAATGCATATAGGACCAAACCCCCTCATACGTACCACCTTTCACAATTTATTCCCAAAGTCCCGTCTCATTATTTCCATTAAACCATCTTTTACCCCCTATTGCATAACTATTCTTTTTCAACAATTTTTCTTTAATCTACTTCTGCGGTTTGTGAAACCAGACATACTGAGTTCTAAATCTGTTAGAAATAGATTTCCATGTGGATTCGCCAGTTTGTTGATGCCCATAAGCACAACATAGTACCCCTTCCTACAAATGGGTTGCAATGCCTTATTATTTATATACATATACTAAATAATAGCTAGATAGGTGGGACCCCATTGTTTGAATCACGATGAAAAAGAAACGCTTCTTTGAATTGCACTCATGACAACTTTATGAAGCATTTTACAGTATGATAAAAACATAGAATTTCGAACAAATTTTCACGTGCAATCAATAATTATAATGGATGACAATTTAAAAGACGAAAGAAAGTGACAAGCATTGGGTTATAACTGCTATACATCTGTTTTGGAATATGGTTAAAATTCGGTTTTCAACTCACATTCACTTTGGTTATAACATGTTGCATTCATGGTATATTACATTCATGGTATTGGTTACGTTATTTGAGAAATGGTATGGGTTATACAATTTTCAAGGTCAATTCAATCCTTGCAAATAAGGGACTTGTTACAATTAAAAATGGGGCATATGGTATTATCGCACTGATGTAAAACTATGGTATAGGAGGGTGTTTCATTTCAATATGACAAAATGGAAGTGGCATGTTGGATTTGTATGGTTTATTAATGTTCTTAATGGAGTTTGAATGTATTCCACCCTAGCTATGGTTTATGGAAATTAATGGGAAGGTGGAGAAGTGAAGTGCATTTACTACACGTCATTCTTACCCACCTCGAGCTCACCACCCTCACCTTGTCACACATTTGGTTGCTCTAGTTAGTTTATCTCCATTTCTCTCGGTTGTTGGAGAATAATGGTGGTTCTTGGTTCTTTTCAACGCTTTCCTCATAGGTATGGTGACTCTCGCCCTTCCATTCATTATTCTAGCCTCACTCTGGATATAATCTCTATGTTGGCTCTTAGAATTCGTATGCAGAGTGCTTGCTGTCTAAAAGATATGGTGGCTGGATGTGTATTCTGTTTGTGCAAATAATATTGGTTGGCATTTTGAATGTTGCAATTTGGAATTTGTTTAAATGCTCCTTTATGTTGAAATTATTTGGTTATCGTTGTGCCTAGGGTGAATGACTGGTTATTATGCTCCTTGCTATTGATAGAGTTATGGAAAATTTATTTTTCCACCCATGTCTCGTGGTATAATCTTGGAGGGTTTTGTTTTTATGGTAAATAAGAAAAGGGACAATTGTGTTCTCGGTTCTTTTTGTGGTTATTCTTACATTCTTCTCTATTCACGAGAGAGTTGTGTCCCTGTCGAAATTCCATTCTACAGTTTGAATGAATGCAGAATTGGGTTTTACCTCACGACCACCATGGAAGCGACTGTGTCCAACCTTGTTGAAAAGTTATTAGAGCTTTTTTGTTTCATGTTACAAACCCCACTTGTTGAGTTGTCTCACCCACCTGGTTGTTCAAATAATGTTCTCCCTTTTTGTGACTGTTTTAAATTGCACTTGGGTTTTGAAATGTTTATATGTCTACCCGATAGTAGAGATATTTGTTGCTTGGTTCATTGGCTGACTACCTGAGGGAGTTTTGGTCATTTTGAAGACTGCATAGTGATTAAAAGAAAATAATACTAGGGTTTCGAACCCGACTTGTCACATGTTAGCATATGGCTTACCTTAACCAATCACTAAGTCTAAATTGTCACCTATATTTGTATTATTCATTTGGGATATTAGTAATATATCCTCAAGTGATGACTAATGAGTTAGTTAAGATTTCCTATCCTAGTCATCATGCATGATTTTATGATCTAGAGCAAATATCTCTATGAGGTGGCATCACCCATTGTACTATAAATATGTAACATTGGTGTGAATACATGAGTGTTGGCTAGTATGCCTTTTCTATCATCTTATTGTTATTATGTATATTTTATCAATTAGTATCAGAGCTTCTTTGTTTTATCAATTGGTATCGGAGCTTCTTTATTTTATCAATTGGTATCAGAGCCTCTTATAGTTCTTAAGAGCTTGGTAATCTTCAGATCCATGGAAGGTGAGAATACCAAGTTTCATAGTAGTGATCCATGAACCATTCAAATCTGAATTCACTAGTATTGATCAATGGTGAGGTGCAATCAATGGTGTCAAGATGAGCATGAAGAAAGAGGATCCAAGAAAATTAACCGTGAGGAAGATTGTCTTGTAAGCAAGCACCATGAATCTAGAAAGAAGGTCTTGTTTGCAAGGAGCATTGTTAGCCATCTCCCTTTTCTGCTGACAATTGACATCTGGAGAAGTGGTACACACCCTCATGATCTCTGAACCCATATTTGGTGATCTGGTAATGTGCTCTAGTTTAAACCCATGATCTCAATGCAAGTTCTCAAAAATGATCAACGTATCACTATTTTTTGTGTGTTTCAAATTGATGTGAAATCGATGATAAATCTAGAATTTTTTTTTATCAAAGCACATAAGATTTTGTATTTGCATTTGAAAAGAAATGGCACATGCAGCTGTAACACAAATCGCTCTACATCTCTGAGTTCCTTATATCCTTCTATGACCTACCCAATGACTTGGGTTACACACGCTATGAAACAATAACTTGTCTTATGATTCTACAATGATATACATTTAGAATCGAAAAGAAATTTTGTGGTCAGGCCTGTAGCTGTCCAAAATACACAAGAAACACTGAGTGCCGACGAAAACCCTGTCAACTCTGTCGAAGCCAAGTTTTCATCATCACAACGAAAATCTCCTTAAGAATTCTGCACGAACTTGCACCAGTTTGCATCGGTACTAGATTAAGATCGCTTCCACCTTACATTCATCAATAGATGTTCGTTGGAGGGAAAATCACCTTGTATGCAATTTAATGCCAGGAAGGAGATCTTTGTTAAAAATGCATTGAATGGGTTTATATCCATTGAAAAATTCGTGTAGAAATGCGAAGATGAATTAGTTCGTAGCGCAATTGAGAAGATCCATTTCCACGAGTCATGATCTCAGATCGGGTTCCAATCTCAATTCATATTTTTTTATCAGAATCTGGGCAACGCAACAACATCCCAATCATGTATCAGATTTGACACTCTTCCAATTGTAAATAGCAGATCGCACCAGATACCATATCACTTTGTAGTTTAGCCGCACTCTGTTGGGATTCTCCAATCCCTAGAGCAAAAAACAATGTGTGGGTAAGGATCACAATTATCAAGGGAATCCAATCATTCTATGGGAGTTTTGTGGTTATTTATGGATGCAATTTGCTGACAAACTATCTGAGAAACAAATATTTTAATGGAAAAAAACAATTTTTTAGTTTGTGGCTTCCTGCGATATCACTCAATCTCAACAAATAATCCACATGATCTACTCTTTAGCCATTGAAAATTTTCATATCTACCAACATCGGCCTTATAATCGTAGCTTGAAAAATCACCATTAACCGTATAATTGAGCACATCCAAAGCCATGAGATCGATAAGGAGTTTTTGGGGAAACAATATATTAAATTAATACTGAAGAAAATCTGCAACAGAAGAAGGTATGGGTTACATTAGGTATTGCTTCACAATTGTATAGTGGAATTGTCATTAATAATAGTTTATTATTAATGACACCATGGAAGGAAATTTCTAGTTTTTTCCATTATGGTGTAAGTGGAGACAAGAAAGTAAACCTTTTTTTTTTCCATTATTTTATCAAATTCCATAAAAGCATCAATGGGTTATAATCTCATATATGTATATAAAAGGGTTTGTAAAGGTCTTAGAAGTGATGGATTCCATGGTTTAAAGTTAGTGGTGTATGTTGTTTGTAAAAAGGGAGACATTAATTTTTTTTTTTTTAATTTTTTAATTTTTTTATCTTCTTCTTAGTTCAAGTTAAAATATAATGCAACTTTTTTAATTAAGTAAAAAGTTAAAGTAAAGTTTAATGTGAAGGTGAAAGTTTTGTGAAGTTGTTGAGAATCCCTTCCATGCTTGTAACTATTGAGAATTTAATTTGTAAAAGGGGTTATAAGTGTTTATAGAATAAGTCTAGTTGTAGACTTCATGTACATCATTTTCAATAAAAATATCATTTTTTGTTTTGTGTCTTAGATCCGTCCGAAATTGAATAAGGGGATATTAGGTACACTTTGTGTAGTGTGTGTTAGCACTGGAAGCCACCTCTGGATTGCGACAAAGGTAAGCCCAATACCCATCAATTTATATGTCACAATGAACAAATTTAAGGGGGTCTAATGGACGCAGTCTTAGGATATTATCGCTTTAAATAAAAAAACTGGGCTGGTATGCATACGTAGATGAGGTCTTGATATAACTTCAGTCAGTAAGTTGTAGTAAGGGTGAGTAGGGGGAAGAACTTGAGGAGAGTGAAGAGGTATGCTATGGACATTCGGTCTTCCAACAGCCTAAGGAAGAAAAACTCAGAAGACAAGATCCTTTTGGTTCAAAGTTTTAAGGAACTGAATGAAATTATCATTGAATTGAAATCAAACATACATCACAATTTAATAACAACAACCTGAATGGATCATTAATGCCCGAGTCATTCCGTGTTGGAGGGAAAGACAACACAAGAAACTGATTAAAACTGGTCGTGATGTCACTGTGATAAAACCTACACCACAAAGCATAACTATCCTCGATTGGATCATCCATGCCCGAGTGTTCTAACACAACTGTTACAGAGATATGAAAGGAAACTGACTTACATTAAACAAGAAGTCTCAAATACAGATACATAATCAGAAGAACCAGGGCTTCATTAAAACTTTACAATACGGGATCCTAGCTAAACCATCGACACTAAAAAAAATGGAAAAAATGCCTACATATACTCTGAACTGGCTCCAAATTCCTGAGACGCGATCATGTCATGCGTTCAAGGCTTTGCATTGATGAGCTTCTTTGTTAGGATACACATGCAAATGTTAGTCAAACTGCCAATGCATTATTCTATCAGACGCGATCTCTAGTCAGACCAGTCTGACATCCTTCTTCCACGATTTGTCCCTCTCTAACCTTCTATTTATGGAAGGAGACGATGTCTCACCCACCTTTCATACTTTCATTAACTGCTTCATCAGGATCTGAATGGGCAAAGTCAATGCTTGCACCTGGAAGACGTGGCGACCTCTCCTTTGACGTCTGCAGTCTGTTGGATGCTTGCAAGGGAGACAAGCAAGTAGACGAAGGTCGAGCTGACGAGGACTCGATGAGGCGATGGGAGACCATGTGGAAAGACACAATGATGGAATGATGATTAGGAAAGCGTGGATGATAGGACGCTGGCACTGAGATGTAAAGGTGCATAGGTGATGTGGAAAGGGAAGGTGATGTGGGGGCAGAAGGGAGGCTGCAGTGGTAGGCCCAGTGGGGACAACAACGACATAGGTGGAAGTGACACAGGAGGCATGTGTCACGAAGCAAGTGGGGGAGGTAGAAAGGAGATGTGACATGAGGCGGGAGTGGGATACACATGGAAGGTGATGATACGCAGCACAAGAAAGAGGGGATGTTATGGGCATATAGATGAGTGAGTGGAGGACAGGTGTTGGCAGGAAATGAGGGTGGTAAGTGAAGGCGATAAGTGGTCTACTTGGAGGGGGGGGGG
>ML794670.1:66851-80506 GCA_009831015.1 Picea engelmannii
AAGCCCTAATATTGGCTCATTACCCCTTAATTGGGGCATATTATATTAGTAATATTATTTTATTTATGTCGGCTTTAGGCCATTAGTTGTAATTATACCTCCTAGTCTCCTATATATACCAAGGAGACATTTTCATTTTGAATAATCTTGTACTTAAAAATTTAAGTGGGGTAAAAGGAGGTTGCCCCCTCGAAGAGGCTTATTATCTAAAATTATCTCTTTTTCAAGGCGTTGAGTACTTTTTCTAAGGTTTTTCTATGCTATATTGATATTTGGTTCTTAATAAACAAAGTGGCTGTAAAGAAAAAGTATCCTCTGCCAAGGATCGATGAACTCTTTGACCAGTTGAAGGATTCTAAGATATTTTCAAAAATAGATATTAGAATAGGATATCACTAGGTAAGAATAAAGGATGAAGACATCAACAAGACCACCTTCATAACAACATATGGTCATTATGAATTCACAGTGGTTCCATTTGGGTTGTCAACTGCAACCGTTGTGTTTATGTGCCTAATGAATGGTGTATTTAGAGAATATCTCGACAAGTTTGTCAGAGTGTTTTTGGATGACATCCTAGTGTATTCCAAGTTAGAGGAAGAGCATGAACAACATATGATGATGGTGTTGTGGGTGCTAAGAGAGCACCAGCTTTATTCCGAATTGAGAAAGTGCTCATTTTATCAAAAGCAGATCCATTACTTGGGGCATATCATTTTAGAGGATGGGATAGCTATGGATCTTGAGAAGATTGAGGCCAGCAGAGAATGGTCAACACCGATTAATGTGGCAGAAGTCAGATCCTTTATGGGGCTAGCTGGCTATTACAAAAGGTTCATTGTAGGGTTCTCAAGGATAGTGCACCCTATCATGTCCTTGCAAAGGAAGGAGAAGAAGTTTCAGTGGACCGAGGAATGTGAGAGAAGCTTCCCGCGATTGAAGCAATTGTTAACCAGTTAAGGATTGTAGACCTGAATGAAGACTTTGTAGTGTGTACAGATGCATGGAAAGAAGGTCTGGGAGGATTCCTCGACTAGAATGGATTTGTGATATGTTATGAGTCCAGGAAATTGAAAGAGCATGAAAAGAACTATGCAACTCATGATTTGGAGTTGGCAGCCATAGTTCACACTCTAAATAAATGGAGGCATTACCTCATGGGAAGGAGGTTTTAACTAAGGACATACCATAATGGTCTAAAGTATTTGTTTGATCAGCCAACCTTGAATGCTAGGTAGAGTAGAGGGTTGGAGTTTCTTTGTGAGTATGAATTTGATATCAAGCATATCAAAGGAAAGGAAAACAAAGTGGCTGATGCAGTCAACAGGAGAGTGCATGAATTGCATGCTACGACCATTAGCATGTACCAAATTGATATTAAAGGTACAATTTTGGAGGTTGCAAATGCAGATTTGCAGTACAGGGATTTCGTAGCAAAGCTACAACAAGGTAAGATGCCTCAGAAAGTGGAAAATTATAAATTAGAGGCTGATGGAATACTTCTGTACAAAAACAGAGTTTATGTACCTAATGTCTAGGACTTGAAACTTATGATTTTGAATGAAATGCATAATGTGCCTTATGTTGGGAACCTTGGATATCAAAAAACTGTGGCAGAAGTCAAGAGCCATTAATTTTGGCCAGGTATGAAGAAAGAAATTGCAGAATACATCGTCAGATGTATGGAATTCCAGAAGGTCAAAGATGAGCATAGGCACCCAACCATGTTGATACAGCCTTTACCCATTCCTGAGTGGAAGTGGGAGGTAGTGACAATGGATTTCATCATAGGATTTCCCAGGACTAGAAAGCAGCATGATTTAATCATGGTGCTGACGAACAAGATTATGAAAGACACCCATTTTATCCCATTAAAGACTACTCACAAGGAAACTAATGTTGCCGATATCTTTATGAGGGAAATAACAGGAGTGCACGGTGTTACCAAGACAATTGTGTCTGACAAAGACCCAAAATGTACCTCAAAATTATGGAAAAGGTTATTTAAGGGGTTCAGAACGAATATGAACTTCAACACATCCTATCATCTTGAGTCTGATGGGTAGACATAGTGGGTGAATCGAGTAATAGAAGACATAGTAAGGATGTATGTGATGGAAAACCATCTAAATGGGAAGACTACCTACACTTGGTAGAATTTCCTACAATAATGGGTATCAAGCATCATTGAAGATGAGCCCATTTGAAGCACTTTATTTCAAAAAGTGAAACACTCCAATAAGTTGGGATAACCCAACTGATAGAGCAATAGTTGGGCCAGAGTTGCTCAAGGAAATGGAAGAGGAAATGCAAAAGATTAAGCAAAATTTGAAAGCTTCCCAAGATAGGAAGAAGAGTTACGATGATAAGAATAGAACTCACAGAGAGTTTAAAGTGGGTGATCATGTGTTCCTAAAAGTGAAAGCCAATAGAAGTTCCCTGAGGCTGGGTAACTATTCGAAGTTGGCATCCATATTTTGTGGGCCATTTGAAATCCTAGAAATGATTGGGCCAATTGCATATATGCTTGCATTTCCTGCATCCATGACTGTACATAATGTGTTTCATATTTCATTGCTTAAGAAATATATACCTGATGTTAATCATGTAATTGATTGGAATGTGATTCAAGTGGAGCAAGAATACGTCTTACAAGTGCATCTGGTGTCCATATTGGACCGAAAAAGAAAGCAGCTCTGGAATCGATCCATAGGAATTGTAAAGGTCCAGGGACCTAGTACGATCCTGAGGACACGATGTGGGAGAATGAGGATGCTATGAGGGCAGAATACCCACATCTTTTTGAAGATTTTGGAAATCTTGTTGATGCTGTATAAGTAATTTTCTCTGAGGACAATGCAAAAATAAGGGGAGGGGATTGTAATACCCCAAGGACGAGCCCCAGTTATATCTATGTATTGTAAACATGTTTTGTAGGCTGGTGAGCTGAGCATTTGTAAGATGGTAATCTTATGTGTAAGTAGGTCGGAGAGCCTTGGTGTTAAAGGCCAGGAGCTTATTTTGTACATGTAATTATGCACTTTTTTAATATAAAACATCGTTGCATGTAGACCAGCCAAGAATAAAGAGTGATGGGGTACTAAGTTTCCACAAGGTGTGGTAAGGGAGGAGGCTAAGTGTTTGTGCCTAGGGGATAAGCTAGGGGGATTACCTCTAAAGGGGATAATAATTTATTATTATTTCCTAAATGCTAAGGTGGACAATTGATGAGTGTTGTACCAAGTTCTTGGGAAAGGAACGTATGCAAAAAGGAGTGCATGCAACTCTAGGAAGACAGGTGTCGACCTAGGCGCATGAAGTTAAAGCTGAAGAAGTCAACCGTGTTGGGGGTTCCCTGAGATGCATGTCTGAACCCATTTTGCCTCTGCGCTGGACCTCTGCATAGCCACGCACCTATGAAAACCTAGATCCATGAAGATGACCTTCGTGATTCTGTGAACCCAACCTATCTTCTTTTGCAGGGCCGAATCCATCCCTGAACCTTTTTGGGTTGATGCCTTTTGTTTTTCCTGAATTGTATTGACCTACTGTTGTTGTCCTCACTGTGTTGTAACTGAGTTGAAGAGGCAGGTTGTCAGGCCTGTGCACAACACTCTCTCCAGGTGAGAGAGGTGGTTGTGGTTGAAGAGGCAGGTTTTCAGGTCTGTGAGCAACTCTCTCCAGGTGAGAGAGTTTCTTGTGGAAGTGAGCTCTCCAAGAAGGAGTCACGTAGCTGCTACAAATCTCTGAGAATTTTGGTTCGGCCTATTGCTGAAGCCCAAGGCAATGGAGGTAAAGAAGCTGATGGACTGTGTGACAGTGAAGGTGTATACTTCTGGGGTGGGACAGGCATGTGGGGAATGAGAGTCTGTGAGCAGTGGACATAAGTGGTTCCTAGGAGTGAATCCTTCCTCTTTAACTGTTTGACTTCCCTATTGACCTTTCCTAGCCTAGGAATCCCTTACTGAGTGGAGCTTAGTCCCAAATTGGGGGTGACCTACTGCTGAGAGTGATGAGCAGTCTGGTCTAAGGTTGGGAAGTTCATGGAAGGTCTACATGCAGTTGGTGGTGTTACTCCAGTTAAAAATATAAGTATCATTTATGTGCTTAATTTATATGTTATGCATGTTTGTGATTCTTGAATGTTATCATCTATTCTGCTGCATATATGAATTACTTTTTATTACATTTGAATCTGTATGGTAGTAGTAACTCCATGCCAATTGATTTAAATTCATTAAATGAATATTATAAGTGTATATTCTGCAGTGGTAGCATTGCTCGACCTGTTGGTGGATGTGGGTGTTACAATTTGGTATTAGAGTAGTAAAGGCCGTGTTAAGGGTGTTTTGGTAACATTGCTCGACCTGTTGAAGGCTGGGGATGTTACAATTTGGTATCAGAGTAGTAAAGGCCGTGTTAAGGGTGTTTTGGTGCCATGGCCTAGCCTGTTGAAGGCTGGGGATGTTACTATTTGGATCCACACTGCTTCTAAGCCCACAATTCACCACCAACTACCACATACCTCTTTTTCTATACCATGGTTTCAATTGCGGGACCACTTGAGAATTTAATCATTCGAGAATGTTCTGTCCCCGCAATGAAGCATGTTCGTTGATCTGGTTGGAATCTGGGATCTGGGTAACCACTATTTTAGCACCCATATTAAATTTCTATCCATTTGCCATATTAAACTCCCCTATCCATATTTAGTGATGGTGAAAGTTTCTTAGAGCTCGAGAGATTTTGAACGAAGAGCATGAATATCTCTCGAAGTGAATTTCTCCCAGAGTGACGTGGATGTTGTAGGAAAATCTCCCTGCGGACAGGTAGATCGCCTCTAAGAGCTTGACCCTAACTCTAGACAAAAAATGCTTAACATGGTCACTAACTTCCTTTCAAATCTATCTAAACTAACACATGAGAAGGAAGGACGACATAAGTACCTCTTTATCGACGTTTGTCCATGCATGCTCCTAGTTGCGCTTCGATCCTTTGCTTCTCGCTGGATCCTGTGGACAAAGCAAGATACGACCACTTCCTTCTCTATTGATATTAGCTTGAAAACAGATCTATCAATTAATGATAAGTTCATGTAACATTAGACACAAACTAGAAAGAAACAGGCCAAGCGTGTCATATTGATGAGAATAACGACATCAATACTTACAATCGTAGATGCGAATGCGACAGCTTCGTCGAGTCCTCTTCGTCTAACCCTTGCATGAAAGCTCCACAACCTGGAAAACAACAGCTTCACTGATCACTCTCCTTTGGCTGACTGTGTATTTTCTCCAAGATCATAAGTTTCATACTAGCGGTTCCTCCCCTTTTCCACCATCATAGAGTCTTCTTATATAGGTTAAGAGGAGCTTAACCTCTTGAGTTATCTTTAGAACAAGTTGGGAACTTCCTCCTCAGATCAGGGATCTCTTGATGAAACCAAGAATTCAAGCACAACTGCCTCCTAATCTCGAAATATCCTCCCCTTATTCTCCTCAATGGGTCAACTACTGCCTCAAATTAGGCAGCGCTCCCTTAGAAGGGGCATCAGAGCGCTGTAGCGCTCCCTGGTAAGCCATGGAGGGGTGCCAACACTCTCAAGATGAGCAACACTCCTTCAGAGGAGGCATGGGAGTGTTATAACGCTCCCTGAAGCATTGTAGGGGAGCGCCAGCGCTCCTAGAGCTGATATAGAGGAGCGTTCCCCCTCAAAACCTCTGTTTCAGAGCTCTCTTCAGGTGTTAAGAGTTATTTGACTTCAGTAAACTAGTCCTTCTCCTTCAAAACGAGCACATGAGATGTTTTAAGTGTTTCCTTAGTGTCGTCGGCATGGCAATATGCTCAAACATAATTTGCGACACTTGCGACCAACTTGCAACACTTGCGAAAGTTGTAAGGAAGATACGACACTTACGACAATTGAGAGGAACATGCGACACTTATCCAGCTGAGTAATTTTGACGTGTAACAGATTGCCCCCCAAAGTATGAAGTTAGAAGATGTCAACTGATAACTGAAATACTTTGTAGATGTCCAAGCAAGGGTATAGACTCGAAGAACCTAATATAAGCTGCGCACAAACATCCAACAAACATCGTGACATATTTCAAAACCCAAGGCAGGCATACCTATGCTTGGGTGATCAAGACTTAGCAGGGTATGGACGCCATAAAATACACTGCGGATCCATAATTGTATTGATAAAAAAGGTATAGCCACCGAAGATACAATGTGGATCTATACTCTGATGACTCGGACTGATCGTAGCCACGAATAATACACAGTGGATCTACGAGATGATAAGACATAGCCACGACCAATACAAAGTGGATCTATGTTACAGTGTATGTGTCCTTGTCCAACAAAAACTCCTTCGCAGCCTGGGCAAAGCATATATCAAAGTGATTACTCAACCCAGGGTCTTCTTACCAATCCCAATATGGTACGAATCCGACCATGCGAATAGATGTCTTGACGTCGAACATGGCAGAAGCCACTTGATTACCGGTCAATGGTGTGAACCGTTAACAAGTGCGAGGGAGATCACCATTAATGTCAATGATTCCCAAGGTACCCTAGTACATCCAAACGAATGTGAATGGATGAGCTGAGGTCGAACACTCGTGGAATCATTCGATCAGAGGTCAATGATGTAAACCCACTGTCGAATGTGAGGAGGCCTGCCATTGAGGCATGCAGGTCCCAAAGTACTAACTGGTTTCTAAGTCTGATTCCCGGATAATGTGGTGGAGTCGACATGAATAGACTCGTCGAGGGAGGGCCTTGATGTATCCCCCATCAACGACATGAAACAAACATGGAGATGTAATTGGCATATCAAATGGACATGGACTGACACAAGTTTTGAGGCAAGATATTTGGGATGGCTGACTCCCGAGAAGGATACTTCCCTTGAACATTGAGGCACAATAGCAAAACATGACATGGACCAAAACTATGCAGTGGGTATCGTGACTTGTGTCGGGTGACCCAAAGGAGTGAAAGGGACTCAAGGATTGGTTCAGTGCAGAGGTTCATCAGATTATGATGTATGCAAAGTGACAAAGTGTCATGTTTAAGGGCGACTCTAAGAAGTGCTAGATGATGTTCTCAAGAGACTGCTTGGCTTGCTCCTTTCAATTTTTTCCCCCATCCAGATAGATGAGTACCTCTTTTTTATTTAATAAGCTCGAGGAGGATAACACATGCTCGATATAACTCACCTTCGGTAAGTTCCTCTTCCTTTGTTTAACGAACCGGAAGAAGTAAGGGTTCGGTCCCATATGGGTCTGTCGATGTGTGCTTTAACGAGTCCAAAGACAGAAAAATCGAAGGTTTTTTGGGATTATAGAGTTTGGAAAAACACTTAAAAGAGAACTCTCTCAGTTCCTTTTTCGTACAGTAGTCCAATGATACCGAAAAAGGGTTAAACTATCGCTCGAAAGACGCCCCTTCTGACCTTTTAACGAGTGTGAAAGGAAGCAAGATCACTTGACAATCTTTTCATATTTAGAGAGTCTGAAAAGGGTTTAAAGGAGACTCCAGGGGGGTTCCTTTTTCATGTGTTCGTATCCGTACTGGTCCGAAAAAGAGATAAAACTTCACCCGGTTACGTTCTCATATTGTCGAGCTCGAGAATGAACTAAGACTATGCTCATAAGTGTGACAAGGTGAATAATCCATCAAGACTACCAGGAAACCTGCGATGCCAGAACTACAGACCATGGTTTAGTGAAGTCATTGAATCATTAGAGAAACCCAAAAATGACCATACCTTATAAAAAATGAAAATTTATAGATAACAATTGATTGAGAATTCATTTACCATTTCATTTTGCAAGGATTTTTGGAGTAGTGGAGAATCTCATTTTGAAGCAAATCTTGTTTTTCTCGCTGCCGTAGCTACGATCCACCGTTTTGATCGCCGTTTGGATCAGGTAGGTGTCTATCTCTTTCTCTTTCAATTGCATGGTTTCATATTCATTTTCATAGCATGATTTATTTTAAAACACGAAGCCCTAAGTCGCCCCAATTGGAACCAAATCGACCTCTTTTAAAATTAATGAAAAGGGGGATTCTTTTACAAAAAATGCTTTAGAGAAGGGTAGTTAAGATGTCAACACCCTTGTGATCAATTAGACAGGTCGTTTTTAGTAAAAGAACTCACGAAAACATCTCCCCAAATGCCCACACAGCCCCCAAAGTCGTTTTGCATTTTTTAAAACGTTTTTATCATTATTTGACAAATGTTAGAGGGCGCGGTGGTTTAAAAGAGTGAGTGGTTTCTTTTAGATGGTGTGGGCATCTTATTTCATGTTTTGAATTGCTTTTGAAAATCGCCGAAATTGTCAAAACGTGGAAATAACGAATTTCTTAATTTTTTTGTTTTGTAGGTAACTTCGGCAATCATGATTGAATGGAAAGAGAGGGAACATGAGATGGATGACTTAGCCGCTTTACGGAGTCCTCGTACGCGGGCCGCTTTGCGAGCTTGTGGCTTGCTCAAGTTCTTCAAGTTACAAAAAATGAAGAGAGAGGTTCTATTGCTCGAGTATATGATTGGCCTCTGGGACGTTGCAGAACAAGGGTTCCGAATCAACACACAACTTTTGACCATTGAGTTAGAGGACGTGTACTTTTTGACCGGCCTCCCAAAAAGAGGGGTCCCCATATCTTTCACTGGGTAGAGGGCTCTACCTGAACAAGTGGACGTGTATCTGGCACGCCACTGCATCCCATGAGCGAGGTTGGTAGGGGGCAGGATCCCTATCAAGGATATTCGAGATTTTCTCTCCGGTCTATACTATTCGCTATCACCAGCGTGACAGGAAGCACTAGCGCCCATCTGGCATCGAGATCGCAGGTGGCTTACTGTGTTCAGTGTTTGGAACCAACACTGTTAAACTGGAGTGCAGCGTTCTTTTGAAATGCGAAGGAACAGATCTCACGGTGCAGGACTGGACAAAAGCAGTTCGGCTATGATTCGTTTTTAGTCTCATTTTTTCTAGAGCGCATACCTCAGCTGAAGCCTCAGATAGCACTGGCGGTACGACCAGTGGATGAAACTAGGATGGAGAGGTGGACTAGTCTGTCTCCAAGGCTAGTTTCAGAGTCAGAGTTCCATTTCACTGGTGATTTCTTTGCCTGGCTGAGATAGTAGTACCTTTGGATAGAGGACTTCCCTTATGCCGATGTAGACTTCCGCGGGAGCATGGACTTGATTTTTCCCACTGGGGAAGACTGGGATGAGTCAAGTAAGAGACTGAGCCATACCTTGTCTAGTTTTTGTTTTTAAGTTTTTGATGTATATATATATATTTTTTTGGGGTATGTAAAAGAGTTTTAACAAATGTATTGTTTCCAATATGCAGACAAGGGACCAATGCGCTTGGCTGATATACCGGTACTAGGACGTTGCGGAGGCATCCCAATCGCAGCAGATCCGGTGGTACCAACAGTAGGTCTCCGGGAGGTTGAGAGAAACCTCCAAGGCCTTACGATGGGCATCCCTCCTCTGCGGAGGGGGGAAGTGCCTTTACATCTGCAGCGACACACTGTAGGAGTACCAGAGAATATCAATTCTCTGTTGAGGTGTGTAGTGCGCGCAGTAGTGTGTTACTCGCAGCACAATGTAGTGCGGGGAGAATAGAGTCTCTCCGGTGATCATGTTTTGTATGCCTTGTCAGGCGATGTTGTATGGGTGGAAAGGACCAATATTTTTCTCTTCTACATACTTTTTGATGTAATACAAACATTTCAGTCACGCCATATATATATATATATATATATATATATACAATTTCGAGTTTTTATGATGCCAATGATTTGTACATGATGATGTATGTGATGTGTTTTAATTTACATGTAATGTACATTTTTCTTTTCCTTAAATCTTATATGTGGGCAAGATACCGATCCATGATATAATTAACTAACGCATCTGAAACACTATTAAATTCTCTCGGAATGTGTCTATATTCAATATAATTGAACATTCGTTCGAGACGGCGAACTTGCAAGTGTAGACGTAGCATGATAAGACTACAGATAGCGTAGATGCGGTTGAGTTGATAAACCACGAGTTGGGAGTGTAAGTAGACAATGATGCGAGAGACACCTAGAGAGGAGGCTTGGGTCAACAGTCCAATGACAGTGTGATATTCTGCCATATTGTTGGTTGCTGGTCCTAAACAGATACCTCCTGAGCTCACCACCTCATCAAATTGGTAGATAACCCAAGATGCTGAAGCAATGTTCCGGGTATGTCGGCTAGCGCCATCCACGAAACCAAAAAAGATAGGAAAGGAGGACATCATCTGCACATGAAAACACAGGCACAGTCATGAGTGGCAACGGTAAAGACTCGAGCATGCGAAAGAAATAGACACACCAAACTAAAATACAGTAATGTACAAAGTAAAGATGCTAGGTGATCTAGGCATAGTACTTCTTAAGGTAAAGCCTGTTTCGGGGCTCTCCCAGGGAAATTCCATCATGATCAACTAATTCGTAGGCACCTTTATGTAGGACACGCTTCACGATGTAAGGACCGTGCCACATGGGTTCTAACTTTCCTATCCCAAATTTATCGTGAGCTTGGTCGTAAACGAGGACTAAGTCTCCTTTTGCGAAAGTTTGAGGGTGGACGGATTTGTCATATTGACTTTTAATTCATTTCTGATGTGCCTCATTGACGAGAGAATAGCTGTAGATGCAATGATGTTTTGTTTTCCCCTACCATTCATTGGATCATGGTTTTTAGGACTTTGTTGATAGCCTCAACTTTTCCGTTCGCCTGAGGGTAGTAAGGAGATGAGTTTTCATGGAGAAAACCCAATTTGACATGTAACTCGCTCATCATCTGGTTTTTGAAGTGTGCACCATGGTCAGTGACAATGACACGTGGTACACCAAAATGAGTTATGATGTGGTTGAAGAGGAATAGATCTGTAGTACGACCATCATTCAGGAAGGTAGGCATATCCTCAACCCATTTAGTGAAGTAGTCGACGACGACAATGATGTAACCGTGCCTCCCGACTGAGGTAGGCTTACACTGCATGAAATCGATTCCCCATTTGGCAAAGGGGCCGATGGAGATAATGGGATGCAGCTCCATAGGGTGGGTACGTTCCTTCTTGTTAAAGATTTGGTAGGGTGGGCATTTTTTGACGGCCTCGATGCAATCTTTGAAAATCGAGGGCCAAAAGTAGCCGGCACGTAGGATTTTTTGGGCTGTGGCCATCTCGGAAAGGTGACTGCCACAGGCGCCAAGGTGACAATCGTTTAAAACACATTCAACCTCTTTGTGAATTAGACATCGTCGAAGGATGTTGTCAATACCACGACGATACAAAGTGTCGCCGAGAATGATATAATGACGAGAGTGATGACGAATGCGTCGACGCTCTTCGTGAGGGATGTTGGGCTGAAAACGTTGGGTTTGGAGGTACAGGAGAATGTCTCCGTACCAGGGATCAAAGGTGCTGATGAGGAAGAGAGATTCATTGGGGAGAGAGTCTCTAGGTTCAATGTTTTCATCGGCACGAGGGAGAGCACAGATGAGCTCGACAAACACCAGGGATTTTTTGGCTTTAGCCTTCGTGAACTCGAGATCGAATTCTTGGAGATTCACGATCCATTTTGAATATTTGCCCCCAAGTACTTGACGTGTCAAGACGTGATACATTGGGTTGGAGTCCGCAATTACCGTGGAGGTGCGTAATAAGATGTAGTGGTGGAACCTTTGGACAACGATGACGGCTTCCAGAGCCAGTTTCTCGACATGCGAATATCGGAGTTTGGGTCCAGATAAACTCTTGCTCAGATAATAAATCACATGTTCTTTGCCGTTGGGGTCTTCTTGAACTAACACCATTGCGATGGTGGAAGTAGAAGTGGCCAAGTAAAATATATAATCCTTTGTATATTCAGGGGGATGTAACAAAGGTGCATGGGTCAAAGCGTGCTTGAGAGATTCGAATGACCATTGAGTGGCATCATCCCAGATGAAAGGGATGTTCTTTTGCAGTAACCACATAAATCCTTTAGTGATCTCGACATAATTGCATATGAAATGACGAAGAAAGTTTGCTTTTCCTTGCAAACTTTGGAGTTGGGTTAAATTGGTAGGTGGGGGTAAGGCTAAGATGGCCTTGATCTTTAAGGGATCCACCCTGATCCCGTCTTTAGAGACAATGAAGCCGAGGAGTCGACCGGATTCGACAGCGAAAATGAATTTGTGTGGGTTCAGACGCATGCGGTAGAACCTACATCGCAGAAAAATCGCGTGTAAATGATCAATGTGATTGGATCGATTTAGAGAATGTGTGGGTAAATCGTCGAGATACGGTTCTGCTATGTGTTTGATGTCATGAAAAGCGTATGACATGGCTCGCTGGAAAGTGGCTCCAGCATTTTTAAGGCCAAAAGGTAGCTTTCGGTAGGCAAAAGTTCCCCAAGGGCAGATGAAGGCTGTCTTGTGTTGATCTGTAGGCAAGATTTCAATCTGGTTATATCTAGAAAAGCCATCCATGAAAGAGAAGATTATGCTCCCCGCGCAATTATCGATGATTTGGTCGATGAAGGGCGTAGGGTAGTTGTCCTTGGGACAAGCTTTGTTCAGATCTCGATAGTCAACGCAAATGCGGATGGTCCCTTGTTTCTTAGCAACCGGAACAAGGTTGGAGACCCATTCGGGTAAAGGGACGGGATAGATGAAGCCACCTTCTGCCTTTATAGCTGCGATTTTCTTGGGATGAACCGGGCGAAGCTTTTGCCGAACCGGTTTCGCGTCAGGGTAGGTTTTGATTTCATGTACGACGATTGAAGGGTCAATACCTGGCATTTCCTCATAACTCCATGCGAATATATCGCAGAATTCCTTGAATAAAGTGGTGTAATAAATCACTTCGTCGGGTGTGAAATTAGCACCAAGGTTGATATTTTCCACGACATCTTCTTTGATTGAAATGTCAATCGTGATTGTGGTGGAGATGTTACCCATGTTCCCCTCAGAGAGAGTATCTTGTGTGAGGATAGGATATTGCGGAGCTTCGGTAACATCGGGAGGGAAGACAAATTGTATGTCTTGGTGGATTTCTTCCAAAGGCGGAAGAAAAGAGGATCGATGGTGGTTGTCATCCCAGGGAAGATCGTCAATGCTTAGCATTTCCATAATTGATTCGTCCGAAGGAAAAATGTGGGAAATGTAATCGACGACAGATGATAGGGAATCCAACCACGAGGGCACCGAGTAAGTATCGGGTGCCAATGAATGTGAATTGTTGGAAGAGGGAGAGGCAGATTGAATAGTTACGTATGCAGCCTTGGCTGGGCTAAGTGACATAGTGTCACCAAGCACATCAAATTCCAAAGGACTAGGCACAACCCAAGGGTCAGATGATTCCAGAGATTGATAAGGCATAGTCGAAATCATATTGACAACGGAAATATGATGTGCAGTAGGTGGAAGTGGTGTAGGGAAAGTACCCATGAGGCTAGAATATTTCAATAAGCCAACACCAACGCTTTCATACCTAACCGGGTGGTCTCCCAGAAAAGGAATATTGTTGGTAGCAGGGATGCGAGTGTCGGGTGTACAGAAATCAAGCTGATCGATGGTAACAGTTTTTCCTTGATGGGGGACCACC
>ML794670.1:80556-111699 GCA_009831015.1 Picea engelmannii
CCTTTCCAACAGGCTAGAGACATGACACAGGTGGAGGCTCCCTCGTCCAGGATAGTCCGGTGGATTTGTTGATTGTGAACAACAACATCGATTTGGAAAGCTAGCTGGTGGGAGAGTCGCGGTTGATGATCGTCCAGATTAAACGTGATATTGTTTGATGACACAGGATAAAAAGTGCCGATGGTGGCTAAGAGTGTTCTACGTTGGCTGGGGCAGTGTTGTAGAACTTCCAAGGTGGACATGGCACATGGGGCTTGGGCTAAATCCTCTACAATGTTGTAATTTTGGGCCGCCCGTGAATTAGGATTGAAGGTAGATTTCTGGATGGTGCTCTTAGGAGGGCATAAGATAGAGTCAAACGAAGGTTTCTCGATCTGGAGTGGTCCGGATGGAGGGCTAACAGATGGAGGATTGACGGAGGATGGCAACGGGTCTGATGGAGAACTGTTAGCAGTCTTCGGTTTAACTGGCGTGTCATATGTCGCAGAGCGAGTAGTTAGATTAACTCCATTAAGCATGTAAATGTGGGCACTTGTCGAGGCCTCATCATGGGGTTGGTTGGGACTACCCCTCGGCGTGGGGGTTTGCGCAATCAACGATTGTTGCTGCGGAAAAGGCTGAGTGAGCACAGCGGGTTGCAAATTTCCCTTGAAAATTTTGGCCACTTCATCGCGATGTGGGCAGTCTCGAGTGTAGTGGTCGTCACCACAAATGAGACATGGGAATTTCGGTTTTCATTGTGGTTGTTTTCCAGCAGCAGGGGTTTGCGGTTGGGTCTTGGGTTTTTCATTGTTATTGTTCTTCTTTGGTTTGTTTCTCGCTTTCTTCTTGCCCCCAAGTTGTTGTGAAGGGGTTGACTGGACCGCATTCACATCAGAGACCTGAGTTTGAGGGGGGATAGAAGAGGGTGCAGTCAGATTGGGAACGGCTGCCGAAGCGGGCCGCTGGATCGTTCCAGTAGACTGGGTAGCAGATTGAGTCTTGACGGAGCCAATAACTCCATCTGCATGCGAAGCAGTTGATGGTTTGGATGGATCGTTAGTGGCACAGGTAGCGTTCGGTATCAACTCATATAGAGTACTAGATTGTGAATAGACTAAGTCTAAGTACTGAACTTGAGCAATGGCTTCTTCCTCGGTGACGACACCGCCCATGGAAACATCACGAGCAATTTGGGGTAATAGCGATTTCGTGAACCATTCTGCTAACAATTGGTCAGGAATGACCGCTTTGATTAGACTTCGTCGTTGTCTCCATTCATGGATATGATCGAAGATATGTACCGAAGTTGTCTGATGAAGGGAGGTTAATAGTTCAGTACCCATCTTGTATCGAATGGGTAGTTGGAAGTGCGTGAGGAAGGACATGGCGAGGGAGTTTAAATCGTGAAAAGATGCGCATGGTAATTCAATGTACCATTTCGCTGCGGAACCCGTAAGTGTTCGTTGGAAAAGACGCAAATGAATCGAATCGTCCATGAGGGAGTTGGATGAACACCACAAATGGAAGGTCATCACGTGGTTGTTCGGGTCTTCTCCGTACTTTCCGTCTAATTTTGGGATATCAGAAGGGAGTTTAGCTGGAATGGCTGGCCAAACCGGAGAATGATAAATAGGATCATTCGTTAACCGAGACAAGTCTAGAAGGTCCAGGGTAGCTAGAAAAGGTAGTTGTCGGTTAACCTGTGGGTAATGCTGGTGTGGCAGTGGGACACCAGTGGGGCCCAATACTGGGTTATGTGGATAATTATAACTTGTGGGCCTCTCATGTGAGGTTGGTTTTGACAAAGGTACATAGGATTTGAGATGTTTTGAGAAGTATGTGTGAGCGGAGGATGACCGGATGGGTTTTGCGGGTTATAGGGTGGGATTGGCATTTATCCATAAGGGGGTTGTTGCGGAGTCTGAACATTTTGTCCCATGGAGGCATGTGGGTTTCCTTGAAAAGGGACACTCCACGGATTGGGTATGGCAGACACATTTTTTCCTTGTGATTGATGATAGACTCCGGATTGAGGCTGCCCCCCGAATGGAATTTGTCCTCCGGTGGGAGGATGCCCCCCGAATGGAATTTGTCCTCTGGTGGGAGGATGCCCCCCAGCATTAGGGTTCCCTCCGAATGGAATTTTTCCACTGGTGGGAGGATGCCCCCCAGTTTGAAGTAGAGTTCCCGGGATTTGAAAGCCAGACGTAAATGACTGATTGGTACCGCCGAGCGGATTAGGACCACCAAGACCGGTACCTCTGGGTTGTTGGATGGGAATAAAACTTCCCGGTATAACTTGGGTAGTAGTTTGGGCAGTGGTGGTAGCAGAAGAATTCAATGCCCTGAATCCAAAAGGGAGTGTAGGTCTTGGTGTTATAGGGGTGCCAATCGGAGCTTGATTGACTACCGCGTTGCCGGCGAGGATAGTCAGAATGTGTGGGACCATTGTCGAATGGGCCATCTGGAGGGGAATTGTAGACCTTGGACCAACGGATGGTATGTTCGGACCAACGGTTGGTGTGGCTGTAAAAGCGGTGGTACCGGTGAAATGATTTGGGGGTACGGTGTAGGAAAAATATGCATTGACACCTTCCCCTGTTCCATAAAAATCTCGCACCAAGCGTGGTGGACTTCGAACCACGTCTGCGGTCCAAAAAGGGTCATTGGCTAAAGGGTTTTGAGAAGACCCTGCCGGGATGTCGGAAGGATTAACGACAACAAATTCTCCGGCAGAATTCAGGTGGAGGATCTGTTGTTCGTATCCCTCCGCTATGCGGTAAGCTTCCGGAGATTCTGAAACAATTCGAAAATTCTCCAAAGGTATGGGAACTTCTTCCTGGGGGTTGTAGTGTTTTGAACCTTGCTCTGTTGAGGAGATTCCTCCGTAGAATGGGGGGGTAAAGGGGTGTTTCCTTCCATATTTTCTGGAGGATGTCCCTGTAGTCTCCGCGAGCGGCGTGGAGGGTCGATGTTGGCGAAAAAGAGTCGGCGAAAGAAATCTATGGCCAACTAGTGAAAAGAGACAACACACGCTAAAAAATCTAAGAATCAAAACCAATCAAACATGACCTTCTTTTGATGACCGTACTAGTTGGTGATGAAATCCAACGTCGCGTGATCAAGTCCAGAAGGGGCAAGGATAGGGTGGAACATTTACAATGGAGACCTGCTTAACAAACTTACGCCTTGGTGCATGCTTCCACGCAGTAATTGTGGATTTACACTCCAAGGAGCCCGAGTGAGTTTGACCAATGTCTGCTCCAGGTACAGTGAGACTTCCTGTCACCATCACCTTGTGTAAGACCTTAAATATTGTGGGCACTAAGGTTACCAATTCACAGTCATCCCCTGGGCGGGAACAGTCGACAATCCGATCCGAATGTACGGGCAGGGTATCAAGCCTGAAATCAACTAAAAGGCTTCGACGCAACAATTGTGGATTTACCTCAAAGTGATCCCCATAATATGATATGACCACCACAATCAGTTAAACCATGGAGGGTTAGTCCCCGTAGCTCACCCGAATGCGACCTTGTGCGTAACCCCTGTGTGAGAGGGGGATCCCAGGCAGACTTTTATGATAACTGGATTTGACTCTCCCTAACTCAAGATGCTAGTGTTTGTTTTGGAAACTTTGGAGAGTTATGCTCATAGCCCTAATCCAAAGTACTAAGCCTAGTGTACTGTTGGTGGAGGATCCTAGAAAAGAAAAAGTTCTAGATAACTTTTAATTAGCGTTGATTCTATGGCTGTTCTTTACGCAAAAGAGGTGCATGGAAGTGAAACAAATGGAATTATGACTCATACCCAAAACGTGCATCAAATATGATAAGCAATCATTTCCTTTCGATGAACATCTATCTAAGGGAGAGAGAGAAAGTTCTTTTCACTAACAAACACAAATACAGAGTGTCCTCAAACAATTTTTTTCTCAATCAAATCCTGATGTAATGCTAAAACTTTTAAATGCCTTCTAATATGCACAATCAATCATGAAAATGATTTTTGTTGTTTGTATATGAATAATGATTAACTCAACACGATGCTCGTCTTACTAATTATCTTTTTGTATGAATGAAAATCAAACTAGCACAAGAAAAAGTCATACAAACAATACACCCTTTCGTCGCAATCAAAACGAAAAGCGAAAGAAAAGAATCAATCCAAGAGAAAAACAAACTTCAAACCCAAAAAGAAAAGGTTGAAGAACACTGATCTTGACTAAAAATCAAGATGAAGAGGTCTGTAGGCCTTTGATGACCTTCACCAGGGTTTTTACTCAGTTAAACAGAGAGAAAGACAATGCAGGGGTCTCAAACTCCAATCAACAAAAAAACCAATGACAATAGTGAAGAAGGCTTACAAGATCCAAATATTAAGATGCTTATTCTTCAATCAAAAGACAGATGTCAAGGTTGAAAGGGAAGAAAAATTGACTCACAAGGCTACTCAGCAGAGAAGACACAGAGGCAAAACCCAGAAAATGCAATTCTAGAGGGTTTTTTAGCCTAAAAGAGGCTGGCGCTCTGTTGTCAAAGGAAAGGAGCGTTATAGCACTCTGTGAAGATATATGGGGGAGCGCTGGTGCTCTGTTAACACTAGGACAGGGGCGCCAGGGTCTAAAACTCCCAAAAATGTCAAAAAATTCCAAAAATTGAAATTCAAACTCGACAATTATGCTGAGTATGATGGGACACGGAGCCAATCAACTCATGAAACCAATCAAAATAGGAGTTAACCAGGTCTGAAACAATCAAGGGGCAAAAGTAGGTCAATGAGGAGAAAATGAAAACAAGAAGTTTCGATTTGAGGCTTTCTCCACAGTGGAGTCGCCAGTTTCTGTTGTAGGAAAATCTCCCTGCGGACAGGTAGATCGCCTCTAAGAGCTTGAACCTAACTCTAGATAGAAAATGCTTAACATGGTCACTGACTTCCTTTCAAATCTATCTAAACTAACACATGAGAAGGAAGGAGAACAAAAGTACCTCTTTATCGACGTTTGTCCCTGCACGCTCCTAGTTGCGCTTCGATCCTTTGCTTCTCACTGGATCCTGTCGACAAAGCAAGATACAACCACTTCCTGCTCTATTTATATTAGCTTGAAAACAAATCTATGAATTAATGATAATTTCATGTAACATTAGACACAAACTAGAAAGAAACATGCCAAGCGTGTCATATTGATGAGAATAACGATAACAGTACTTACAATCGTAGATGCGAATGCGACAGCTTCATCGAGTCCTCTTCGCCTAACCGTTGCCTGAAAGCTCCACAACCTGGACACCATCAACTTCACTGATCACTCTCCTTTGTCTGACTGTGTATTTTCTCCAAGATCATAAGTTTCATACTAGCGGTTCTTCCCCTTTTCCACCATCATAGAGTCTGCTTATATAGGTTAAGAGGAGATTAACCTCTTGAGTTATCTTTAGAACATGTTGGGAACTTCCTCCTCATATCAGGGATCTCTTGATGAAACCAAGAATTCAAGCACAACTACCTCCTAATCTCGAAAGATCCTCCCCTTATTCTCCTCAACGGGCCAACTACTGCCTCAAATTAGGCAGCGCTCCCTTAGAAGGGGCATCGGAGTGCTGTAGCGCTCCCTGGTAAGCTATGGAGGGGCGCCAATGCTCTCAAGATGAGCAATGCTCCTTTAGAGGAGGGGAGTGTTATAACACTCCCTGAAGCATTGTAGGGGAGCGCCAACGCTCCTAGAGATGATATAGAGGAGCGCTCCCCCTCATAACCTCTGTTTCAGAGCTCTCTTTAGGTGTCAAGAGTTATTTGACTTCAGTAAACCAGTCCTTCTCCTTCAAACCAAGAACATGAGATGTTTTAAGTGTTTCCTTAGTGTCGTCGGCATGGAAGTATGCTCAAACATCATTTGCGACACTTGCGACCAACTTGCGACACTTGCGAAAGTTGTAAGGAAGATACGACACTTACGACAATTGAGAGGAACATGCGACACTTATCCAGTTGAGTAATTTTGACGTGTAACAGTGGTAGTCTCTTGTCACTACGACACTTCAAAGATCGGGAGCATTTAAATGCAAAGTGTATATAACTCGTGGGGTGATTAACTCACAAAGTGATTAGTGTGTTCTTATCACTAATTAAACCTGGATTAAGTCGTTTGTATCATATAAATATTTTAGGACTTCGAGACTCTGGGTTTCGAAGAACCATGCTCACTATGAATGGAAAACTCCTATAGTGAAAATGTTGCAGAGTGACGTGGTGGACTGATGTCATATAATGTCATGGCCATTAGTGTGTCACATAAGGAGAGTGACACGTGCCACTAAAAACTGAGCGGATGGTGGGACCCAAATAACCAGAAATGAGTGCCACATGTCAGGGCTATATGGATGCCACGTGTCTCCATGAATGAGCACTACAAGTCATCCTGGATGAGTGTCACGTGCTTCGACACTTTGGAAATCTGGAGCTCCAGAGAACTGGGTTTGCTTTGCATCTAAACCTCTCGAAGTTGTACAGTCCTGAATTGACGTGTCTCAGAAAGGGGGTGACACGTGTTAGATGAAATCAACTAGATGACATGCCCCAAGGTCATTGAAAATAATGCCACATGTCATAATAGATGAATATCACTCTTCAACACCAGATTGATTCCAAGTGTCTTCAACACTTTTGAGCTTCGGGGCTTCTGCATGTAGAGCTTGTATAAGTCCCAAAGAAGATCTTGATCGTTGGATCTAGAAGGACACTTGACAAAGATCCATGCACTCTGGGATAAAGTACTCTGGAGGAAATCGGGAGTGGTGAAGAAAAAACTCCCGAAGCATGAATGTTGTAGGAGCATCATCAACAAGAGCGAGTGGAGGAAAAATGGATATACACCAGTGCGCATTTTGAAGACATTTTGAAATTTCAAAAGAAAACACATTAATGTAATAACTGGAAGGATGTAATTTCTTTTAATGTTTTGGGGATTGTAATATAGATATTGAGCGTTCACTCTCATCTTTCGGTTGTGGAAATTTATTGTAATAAATGTAAAGTAGATGGTAGGATTTAATTTCGATAAGATAGCTTAAGGTTGTAGGAGGGAAAACTCAAGAAGACTCCCTCGTAGATGTATTGTATTATCATTCTCATTATATCAACAGTAGAGAAAGAGAGAGCATAGGAGAGCAGAGAAGAATGAGGATTGTATAGATTTTATGAGTAGATAGTTGTTGTAGATCATGTACAAAAGAACTTGAATTAATATAAGAATTCTTTGATCCAATTTTTTGGTGTATTTATGGTTCTTGTATGCATCTATTGAATGGTATGTTTACAATTTATTTTCAGTCTCTGTTATACATTTGTTTCAATGCCATATGTATGTGATTTCATGTTGAATTTATGAAGTCTGTGAGGAGAGTATGAGTTTCAATCATTTCTCTTCCTGAGAATTCCTAGAAGGAGTGTAGTGAAAGTCCGCAAGGCGTGCGTTGAAAAGATTATGAGTTTTACCTCAGAAAATATCAGGAGAGATAGTGTTAACTTATACTAGTAGGAGTGAAAGTATAACAAAAAGCCATGCAAGGTATGCATAGGCTAAAGAGAGTCTTAAAATTTTCCAAACCAAGTGAGTGGTTGAAGAACTTCTGTTGCAAAGAGTGCACATAGTTGGAGTTGTCAAATAACCATAGGTTATTGTGAAAGCCACAAGGAGTGCGCGCAAGATTCCTTAGAATACTTGAGTTTGTAGCAAGGATCAAGCTCAGGAAGTATATAGTCAAGGGAAGTTCATAGGAAAGACGAGGCTTGAAGTCACCTCGCAAAACCAAGTTTAGAAGGGTTGACACCAAGTTATTTGGCCAGGAAACATTGAGAACTTGGACAGACGATAGCAATTCCTGGAGGGAGAAACATTGATTTCCATGGGCCATTGGATCCATTAAATCTACGCGTAGGATAAGGGCCAAGAGTCTTTCGACACTCACAAGATCAGGAGAGATAGTATCTGTCGATCTCAAGGAGATATCTAATCGTTGATCCCTTCCGTGGGAAGGATAAATTGGAAAGTCGGGAGACCGAAGGAATAGGAAAGTCCACTTCCAGAGTTGCGAAACATGAAATTCTGATTCGTGATGAAAGACTCTAGAGTGTTGGATCATGGGAAACGTGGACTGTCGATTTGGCATAATGGTCATTGTGAGTTTTCATTTCGGGAGAAGGGGAGAGAACCACTTCACAAGTTCCCGATACGCGAAGTCCCGTAGCGTCGGAAGCTGGGCCCCAGGTTGCAGCTGGAGGTCACATCAGCGGAGGATTGAAGGGAGGAACTCAGGATCGTTAAGCCCTAGTTCGGGGATTGATAATTGGAGGAGTTAGGGTGACTCAAAATAGAAGTTTTGAAGTCACAAAATGTGAAGTGCCTGTTATCTAGGCTTGTGGTCACAGCTCGTGGTCGCGTGAGGGGAGCTTGCGCCTAGTGCTTGTTCGCATAGGCGGGGTTCGTAAAAGGAAATGTGGTTTTTTATATATTGAGGGTTCCAACATGCAGCAAGGAGCCATTTCGGTTCTGAGGAGTTGAAGATCCATAGATCGGGAGGTCAACAGACCCGGTTGAGGTGGGGTTCTATGTCAGGTGGTACCAATGCTAACAACTGTTGTTTTCTATAGAGAGAAGACAGAGGACTGTTGTGATTTGAATTTTATGTGGAGGAATTTGAAACAATTCCACCAAGGAGATGTCCAAAAAGAAATTTACCCAATGAAGCTGTGGAGAGGGAAATGAGATAACTTCGTGCTCGATTATATGCTATGGAGAGAACACAAAGACGAACACCTAATACTGGAGATATCAGTGAGGATGAAAGTGAGAATGAAGAAGGAGTAGAAGAAGCTGTAGCCGAAGATGCTGTAGAGGAACATTTGCTAAAGGATGTTTCAAGAATGGGTGCCAGAGAGAAATTGGACATCCCGATGTATGAAGGAAGCTTGGACACTGAGAAGCTGCTAGATTGGTTTATAGATCTAGAAAAATACTTCGACTATGAGGAGGTTGAAGAAGATAAAAAAGTTTAGCACGCTATCACTAGACTAAAAGGACATGCAAAACTTTGGTGAGATGAACTGGAGGCTGATAGACGTTGCAAAGGTAAACAAAGAATTAAAAGCTGGGATAGGATGGTAGCGAAGATTAAAGCCAAATTCATACCTAGAGATTATCAAATCAATCTATTTCGAAGAATGGAGAATTTTTGACAGAAAGGGATGACAGTGAAGGAGTATACAGAGGAGTTTTACAGGTTAAGCATCATAGTTGGTCATCATGAGAGTGATGATGAAAAGGTTGCCAGATATATGAAGGGATTGAGATATGAGATTCAGGACAAGATGAGCATGGTGACAATAATAAATGTAGAATATGCTTATCAGGTTGCTCTGAGGGTAGAAGAGAAATTGGCCCGAAAGCAAGGTCAAAGGGGCAGGGGTAGAAGTCAAAGCAGAGGCAAAGCAATTTCCCAAGACAGAGTATAGAAGCCAAAGGATGAAGAGAAGAAACCTCATAACCACCCAGAAAGAGGAGGAAGTTCACAAGGGAGACAATATGCCGATAGGAACACTTTTCCTCAAGAAAGATGAAGAGGAAGAGGCAGAGGAGGTGAAGTAAAGTGTTTTGTTTGTGGAAATATCAGACATAAATCTTGGGAATGTCCTGATAGAAAAAGGGATGGAGGAGGCTGAGCTCACATTTCAAAAGTGAAGAAGTGAAATGTTGAGGCAGAATATGCACAACGTGGAAGATCCTTGATGATGAGGAAGATTCTCTTGAAGCCAGAGAAAGAGATGGAAAATCTAGTCCAAAGGAACAATTTGTTTAAGACTGCTTGCAAAACCAAAGATATGGTATGCAAGGTGATAGTTGACAGTCGAAGCATGAATAACTTAGTATCCACAGAGATGGTGGAGAAGTTGGAATTGGAGACAGTTCCACACCCAAGCCCATATAAAGTTTCGTGGTTGCAAAATGGACATCAGGTAATAGTCACTAAACAATGTTTAGTTGAATTTAAGATAGGGGGTTATAGAGATGAGATTTTAATTGACGTAATTCCCATGGATGTCTATCATATTTTGTTGGGGAGGCCTTGGAAATATGACATAAATGTTATTCACGAAGGAAGAAATAACACTTACACCTTGGAAAAGAATTGTAGGACACATATGTTGTTGCCAATTGAAGACAAGAAGGTGAAAGCATAAGAAAATAATACTATACTTCTCATGAGTGGGAAGGAACTTCTTGATGAAGTCAAGAAAGAACAAGAAATGTAGTTTGATGTGGTTAGGAAACCTAGAGCATCTTGACCAGTACCTCGATAGATGATCTACCTGAGGAAATTCAGGAACTGCTGGAGAATTTCGCTGATATAGTAGTGGACGATTTACCTTGTTCCTTGCCACCCATCAGAAGTATAAGAGATCACAATGAAATTATACCAGGAGCGAGTTTTCCAAACAAAGCATCGTATAGATTGACGCCACAGGAGAATGAAGAGGTTAAGAATCAAGTCTAAGAGTTGATGGATAAAGGGTTAATTAGAAAAATCTTGAGTCAATGCGCTGTACCTACAGTGTTAAGTCTGAAGAAGGATGGTGGATGGAGAATGTGTATAGACTCGAGGGATATAAACAAAATCACCATTAGGTATAGATTTCCTTTCCCTAGGATGGATGACTTGATGGATTGCTTGAGTGGGGCAAAGTTTTTTTCAAAAATTGATTTGAAAAGCGGATATCATCAGATTAGAATGAGGGAAGGTGGTGAATGGAAGACAACATTCAAGACAAATCAAGGACTGTATGAGTGGCTTGTCATGCCATTTGGCTTGATGAATGCGTCAAGTACTTTGATGATATTGATGAACGAAGTCTTGAAAGATTTCATTGGAAAGTTTGTAAATGTATATCTTGATGATATACTGATATTCAGTAAGACCGAGGAAGAGCATTTGAGGCATTTAACTTCAGTGATGAGAAGGTTGCAACAAGAGAAGTTGCTGATAAATATGAAGAAGTCGTCGTTCATGAAGATGAAGATTATTTATTTAGGTGTTGTGATCTCTTCGAATGAGTTGAATATGGATTAGGTATGATTTTAAGGATGAAAATTTATTTTAAAATGTAGAAAACTTGGTGAATCTTACTAATATTTCATATGCCAACTATAAATGATTAGCGATATTTTTGTAAAAATATTCAAATTTCTAAGGATTTTATATACTTTTTATAAACTTTTGGCAATTTTTAAGGTAAAATAATTTTATCCTATAGAATTTGGGCAAATCATTTTTAAAATAATGAATCTTGTTTTTAGAAAAACCATGGAAAATTAGCCCATGAGCGAAATTCAGCCCCTAAAATCATCCCTGATATGGATCCAGAGAAGGTAAAACCAATCAAAGAATGGTCGTCACCAAGGAAAATATTTGAAGTCAAAATCCTCTATGGACTAGGAAGGTTTTACAGGAAGTTCATAAATTTTTTTATTGGGATTTGTGCGTCGATGATGGACACAGTCCAGAAAAGACATAAATCTTTTCATTGGGCAGAGGAAGCGGAGAAAGGTTTCAACTTGTTGAAAGAGAATATAACTAAACAACCAGTTCTGGTTCTGCCAGATTTTAGTAAAACATTTCAAGTGAGATGTGACACAAGTGGATTTGCGATTGGAGTAGTCTTAAGTCAAGACAATAGACCAGTTGCATACTTCAGTGAGAAACTGAATGAGGCCAAAATAAATTACTCCCCTTATGATAAAGAGTTTTATGTAGTCATACAGGTGCTGAAAAAATGGAGGCACTACCTAGTTCCAAAAGAGTTCATTTTGTATAGCGACAACCAGACTTTACAGTTTATAACCAGATAGTAGAAATTGAACCATAAACATGCAAAATGGGTCGAGTTTATTCAGAAATTTACTTTTGTTATACAACACATCTCTAGAAATGCTAACAAGGTTGTTGATGCATTGAGTAGGAAATGATTGATTCTGTAGGAGTTTCGAGTGAAGACCTTAGGTTTTGATAGCCTTAGGGAAATGTACAAAGATGATTAAGATTTCAAGGACGCTTACGAAGCATGTGAGAACCATGTTTTAAGAGATAGAACCCAATGGATTGAGTATTTAATTTAGGATGGATTGGTATTCAAAGGAAATTAGTTGTGTATCCCGAAGAGTTCTATGAGAGAATTGTTTTTGAAGGAAAAACATAGTGGGGGATTGGATGGACATTTTGGCCATGAAAAAACATTTGCGCAACTGAACAATTTTTATTATTGGCCAGGAATGAGGACAGATGTGTAGAAATTTGTCAACATATGTAGAGTCTTCCAGCACGCAAAGGGGAAAAGACAGAATACTAGGTTATATCAACCATTTCCAATACCAGAGAAGCCATGGGATGCGGTAAGAATGGATTTTGTGTTGGGACTACCAAGGAAATAGAGAGGTTGTGATTCCATATTTGTGGTAGTCGATAGATTTTCCAAAATGGAACATTTCATTCAATGTAAGAAAACCAGTGATGCAACACACATTGCAAATCTGTTTTTCAAAGAAGTTGTCCGACTTCATGGATTACCCAAGAGTATTGTTTCAGAAAGAGATACCAAATTTGTTGGTCATTTCTGGTGGACACTATGGAAGAAGATGGGGATGAATTTATCTTTTAGCTTAGCATATCACCCTTATATGGATGGAAAGGCTGAGGTAGTAAATCAAAGTTTGGGGGAATTATTGAGGAGTTTAGAAACTGAATATCACAGTCAGTGGGATCAGATTTTGCCACAAGCGGAATTTGCATATAATGACTCACCTAATAGGAGCACAGGACAGAGCCCATTCTAGATACTGTATGGAATGTAGCCAAGGGGAGTATCTGAGTTGAGGAACTTAGAGCAAAGTGAGTTCAGTAGTGTTGGAGCAGAAGATTTTGTAGCGTAGATGCAGGAGATCCACAGTAATATTAAAGAGCGGGTGCAAAGTTCCAACCAGGAATACAAGAACATAGCAGATCAACACAAGAGAAAGCTTCAATTTGAAGTAGGAGATTTAGTTTTGGCACATCTCAGAAAAGAAAGGTTCCCAAGGGGAACATATAATAATTTGAAAATAAAGAAAATAGGGTCGTGTAAAATTTTGAGGAAGTTTGAGGCAAATGATTATGAGATAGAATTTCCAGATGATGTGGGCATATCACCCATATTCAATGTAGCATATCTATATCTTTACATAGCATATGGAGCAGAGAATCTGTATTTATGGTTCCTGTATACATCTATTGAATGGTATGTTTACAGTCTATTTTCAGTCTCTGTTATGCATTTGTTTCAATGACATATGTATGTGATTTCATGTTGAGTGTATGAAGTCTGTGAGGAGAGTATGAGTTTCAATCATTTCTCTTCTTAAGAATTCCTGCAAGGAGTGCAGTGAAAGTCTGCAAGCAGTTCGTGGACAAGATTCTAGGTTTTACCTTAGAAAAGATCAAGAGAGATAGCGTTAACTTATACCAGTAGGAGTGCAAGTATAGCACAAAGCTATGCAAGGTGTGCACAGATTGAAGAGAGTCTTATAGTTTTCCAACCCAAGTGAGTGGTTGAAGAACTTCTGTCGCAAAGAGTACATGAGTTGGAGTTGTCAAATAACCATAGGTTATTGTGAAAGCCAGATGGAGTGCACGCAGGATTCCTTAGAATCCTTGAGTTTGCATCAAGGATCAAGCTCAGGAAGGATAGAGTCGAGTGAAGTTCAGAGAAAGATGAGGTTTGAAGTCACCTCGCAGAACCAAGTTAAGAAGGGTTGACGCCAATTTATTTGTCTAGGAAACATTGAGAGCTCGAACGGACGGTAGAAATTCCTGGAGGGAGAAACATCAATTTCTATGGGCCATTGGATCTAGTAAATTTACGTGGAGGATAAGGGAGAGAGTCTTTCGACACTCGCAAGCTCAGGAGAGATAGTATCCATCGATCTCATTTAGAGATATAACCATTTATCCCTTCCATGGGAAGGAGAAATCGGAAAGTCAGAAGTCAGAAGGAAGAGGGGAGTCCACTTTCAAACTTGCAAAATGCGAAATTTTGATTCGTGAAGAAAGAATCTGGAGTGTTGGATCACGGGAAACATGGATCATCGACTTGGCATAGAGGTCATCGTGAGTTTCCATTTAGGGAGAAGGGGAGAGAACCACTTCATAGTTTCCCGATACATGAAGTCTCGTAGCACCGGAAGATGGGCCCCAAGTCACAGCTAGAGTTCACATTAGCGGAGGATTGAAGGGAGGAGCTCGGGATCGTTAAGCTCTATTTTGGGGATTGTGAATTGGAGGAGTCGGGGAGAATCGAAATAGAAGTTGAGAAATCATGAAATGCGAAGTGTCTGTTAGCTAGGCTTGTGGTCACCTTCGATGGTTTCATGAGGGGAGCTTGTGCATTGTGCTTTCTCAAACAAGCGGGGTTCGTAAAAGGACCTGTGGTTTTTTATATATTGAGGATTCTAGTGTGGACCAAGGAGCCATTTCAACTTAGAGGAGTTGAAGATCCATAGACCGGGAGGTCAACAAACCCTGTTGAGGTCAGGTTTTATGTCACTAAACTCCCAAATTAAACCAGGACCATTATATTTGGAGAGACACATGGTAGATATCTAAGCACTCAGGGAGAAAGTACTCCAGAGAAAATTGGGAGTGGAAGTATTGAAACTCCCGAAGCCTGAAATGCCAAAGTAAATAAGAACCATTTGATTCAAAAGGATGTGTGGCACTTGATATGAAACTCCAGGGCTTCTGTCTAGTCATTAATCCCTGCACAACTTTGACATTCCGAATGCAAGAGAGCCACCAATATGAACTGTACAGGGGATCTCCGTCGTTGAAAATTTAACCCGTATGTTTGCTTGTGTTTCAAGCCTGAAATGGACTGCTCTGAATGTTGTGTTTGGATGCTTCTTGCGCAAACAAAGGACATGGACGACTTGTTGAAAGCTAAATTTCATTAGCACTGCTTTCCATATCTAGAGATCACAACGCCTCTGAGCTACTTTGTCGATGCAAATGTTTGTGCTAACATCAGGCTCCAACTGGGATGGGGAACTCCCTGTGAGGCTTCCAAGAGCCTTAGCAGTTCTAGTCTCCTTATCCATTGGGATATTGAGTCATCTATGTAACTAACCTCCAAACACTAATAATAATTTGCCACTTATTCAAGAAAACTGAAAGAACCACTATAAACTAGGGAAAGCAAGGCTCGGGAAGCGAGATTATTACCTGCTGCAAACTTGAAGGAAAGAAAATGCTCGAAAAGCAAGCTTATTTCCTACACTACCCTACCTCTAACCAAGTATGCAATTTGGTCAAGTAAAAGTGTTAGGGTCCTAACCCGCACATAGGTAGAACAATATTCAGATGTAATAAAGGTGAATATTAATAAGGCCTCACAATAAAATAGAATAAGTTGAATGTAAGAAGACCTAATAGAAGCTTCCGCTTCTAGAAGGATCTTCCTCTAGATTCCTCTTTTGATAGACATATTTAGTATAAATAAGAGTCGAGGGTATGAGAACCCTATCTTGGATATTATTGTAATAGAGCTCTGCTCAACTAGAGGTTTCCCCCTCGAAGAGGCTCGTGAACATTGCTCTCAGAATCAAAGTGCTATTTCTGTTGTTATTCTTATATCATTTTAGTGTTATTGTGGTGATTGTTCTGGTTATATTGCTGTTAATATACCATTTATAGCATTTTATTTTTGTTCTGCATACTTTTTATATCTGCTATATTACAAGTGGTATTAGAGCACTTTCCTCGGAAAAAATTGTGGGTTAAATTTTTTTCAGGGTAGAGACATATTTCAATGTCTTTAAGCCACAAAGATCTGTCATTACTCACATAAACCCGCGGTTGAGGGATTCATACACACATGAAATACAAGTGGTACTTAAGCACACATCTGTTAGCCACCCTTGTAACCCTTGTTGGTACCCCTTCGAGTGGTAGCACATTAGACAACACCTATGTATGGATTTCCTGAAGCCCTCTTTAGATAAAACGATCGGCCGCCTAACTGCTATAGTGCCACTGAGAACAACACTCGGAAGATACTCTCTAGTACCTAGGTAGTCGGGTAGTACGACTAAGGGCACAGTCTAGCCTCCTTAGTTAGTACCCTGAGATATTGAGCCAAGTACTACTGTTGGACCCCACACGTATATCAGAGAGCTATAGCACAAGGCAAACCCTTGTTTGTAGAACCCTTGAATACCTAACCCCGGGGGACATAAACATATACAAATTAAAATAGACAATATCTATTGCCACGCAACTGTGTTTGGGTTTCCAAATCACTACACAATTTTTCCTGGTTAAGCATTTGGGCATTTCATCACTGCATATTCTTCAGACCAGAGTATAACTCCATAGATGTAAAAAAAATAAAAAGATGTATGGAATTTTTTTCACCATTATTTGAGACCTATTCCATTGGATTCATCTATTCTCCCTTATGAAATTCATACATATCATTTTTTCAGCAAACTTTTTGACCCCACTTGCCCCATTTCGGTTCCCTCGTCATCATGGCCCATGCCCGTAGCCAAGACTTGGAAGATCACTTCAATACCTTGCAATCTAATCTCACCGAGACCCAACAAGAAGTGAAACAACTCAGTGCCAATGTTGCCGCCATCAATACAACCATGCAGTCCTCAATACAAAAAATCAAACAAGAACTGACCACCCAACTTGAATCTATCTTTTTGACGCTCTGCACCAAGATGCATATCCCTACAGATAACCCTTTATCTGACCCACCTCCACATACTGAAGTTGAAACTTCCTCTCATTCCCATAACTTTCAGCACCATCACTTTCAATGTGACCTACGCCTTCCATGGGTGGATGTGACCAAATTTGATGGCTCAGATCCCACTGGTTGGGTAACCCAAATGGAACATCATTTCTCTTTATATGACATTACAAATGACTTGGCCAAACTTCGGTATGGTGTTCTCCATCTAGATCAAGAACGTTGGCAATGATGGAAATGGAGAAAAACTTCCTGTCAAGGGTATATTGCTTGGACACACTTTGTGGTAGATCTTTATGAACAATTTGACACTGACACCAACCATTTGGGCTGTTTGACAAAGTTGAAATAATCAGGAACAATGGAATACTTTATAACTTCTTTTAAGCGCCTAGAGTTTCGGACAGAGGGCATGTCTGATGATTTTTTCTGAGAGTGTTTTATTAGTGGCCTCAAGGATGAGATTCGAGCCCATGTCCTCATGGCTCAACCTCAAAGTTGGGTGGAAGCGACTAAAAGAGATAAAGAAGCACAACAAATTGTATCTTCTCAAAATCGGAAACCCTCCTTTATCCCTCGCACTAAACCATTAAATACCACTACTCCCTCCGCTCCACTAAAGATCCAAAAATTGACTAGGGATGAAATGGCTGAATGCCAACTCAAAGGCCTTTGTGATAATTGTGATGAAAAATATTTCCTGGGCCACAAGTGTAAGGAACAAAATATTTTTATGGCCATCTTAGAGGATATTTTGGAAGAGGAGGATAAAAATCCCCTTGTATCTGAGTCACTTGAAACCACTGACATCACCCCTCCCTCAGACCCTCCCAAAGTCGAACCGGTCATTTCCCTAAGTGCTCTCACTGGATTCTCTGCTCCCCAAACCCTCAAGCTAATCAGTTACATCAAGCATAGGAAAGTCATCATTCTGGTTGATAGTGGGAGCACCCATAATTTTATTCATCGCCACATTTCCCAAGAAACTCATTTCTACATCCATGCAATCAATAATTTCCAAATCATGATTTCCAATGGTGGCTGCATGAAATGTGGAGGGCATTGTGAAAATATGCGTCTCCAAATTGGTGACTACCACCTGAAATCTCATATGTTTTCTATCGACATGGGTGGTTGTGACATTGTGTTGGGTGCATAATGGATAAGGACTTTGGGTCCCATTCTCATGGATTTTAAGGAATTAACCATGCAATTTGACCAGGAGGGAAAACAATATAAGTTTGAAGGAATCATCGCTGGTTCACCTGAGATCATTAGTTCCCATCGCATAGAAAATATTCTCAAAAAAGGTCATTCTGGTTTTATTGCCCAACTCCATGCCATACAAGCAACAAAGACACCCTCAGTGCCACAATACCTCCAATTCATCCTTTCTAAACATCAAGTCATCTTTTCCACTCCCCAGGGACTCCCTCCTTCCCGTGGTGTTCATGATCATTCCATTCCCCTTGTAACAGGAAGACTTCCTCCCAATATCTGTCTGTATCGTCACCCCTTTTCCAAAACAAATGAAATTGAGAAAATGGTCCAGGAACTCCTTAACGTAGGTGTTATCCACCCTAGTATGAGCCCCTACTCTTCTCCGGTGGTGATGGTCCTGGAGAAAGAAGGTTCTTGGTGATTGTGTCCTGACTTTCGAGCCCTCAACAAACTTGCCATTAAAGACAAATTTCCCATTCCTGTCATTGATGACCTCTTGGATGAATAGAGTGGCACCCAATTCTTTACTAAACTTGATATTCATTCTGGCTATCACCAGATACTATGAAAGAGGAAGACATTCCCAATACTTCCTTTAGAACTCATGAGGGCCACTATGAGTTTTTGTTCATGCCCTTTGTCTTGTGTAATGCCCCCTCCACCTTCCAAAGCCTCATGAATCATGTCTTTCATCATTTTCTTCATCATTTTGTCTTAGTTTTCTTTGATGATATCCTCATCTATAGAAAAAGCTATATAGACCATCTTGCTTATGTGGATCGAGTTCTCCATCTACTTTCTCAGCACCGAATTTTCCTGAAACAGTCTAAATGTGATTTTGGCGCCTCAGAAGTCGAGTACTTGGGTCATCTGGTTGGCAAGGACAGTGTCAGGGTGGATCCTAAAACAATTGAAGCTATGCAAGACTGGTCTCACCCAAAGACTCTCAAAAGCTTGCGTGGATTTCTAGGCTTAACAAGTTATTATTGCAAGTTTGTTAAGAATGATGTAAAGATAGCAACACCTCTCACCGCACTCCTAAAAAATAACTCTTTCACTTGGACTCCAATAGCTGCTCAAGATTTTCAAACCTTGAAGATGGACGTGTGCACCACTCCATTCCTGGCCCTTCCTGATTTCACAAAGACCTTTGTCTTGGAATGTGATGCTTCAGGGAAAGGAATTGGTGTTGTCCTTATGCAAGAGGGTTGACCATTGGCCTTTACCAACAAGCAATTTTCTGAAATAAATTTGGGCAAATAAATCTATGAAAATGAAATGTTGTCTATTTTTCATGCCATTGATCTGTGGCACCCTTATCTATTGGGGAAATGCTTCCAAATTAAGACATACCATCAAAGCCTCAAGTATTTTCTGGAACAACGCATTTCCTCCCTGGAGCAACAAAAAAGGGTGACTAAGCTCTTTGGATATGATTATGAGATCATTTATAAGAAAGGAAAAGACAATGTGGTTACAGATGCACTTTCCTAAAAATATGAAGATGACAAATCCCTTTTTTCTCTTTCCTTCATTGTATTAGATTGGCTCCAAGCCGTTTGCCAGGAATGACTACACAATCCTAAAAGTTCGCATCTGATCCAATAATTGCAGTCCAATGCTTCAGCTTCCCAAGGGTTCTCTTGGCTCCATGATGAGATTCAATACAAAGGCCGTTTTTATTTATGTAAACAATCAAAACTTAAATCCACAGTACTTTTCGAGCTTCATGCTACACCCACAACTGGGCACTCCAGGTTTACCAAAACCTATGACATGGTCAAACGTTCCTTTTTTTTGGGATGGTATGAAACAAGAAATTCATAATTTTGTCGCTGAATGTGATGTGTGTCAATGCAACAAGGGAGAAACAGTTAAATCTCCGGGCATACTACAACCGCTTCCGATTCCACCTACTATTTGGAGGGATATCTCTATGGATTTTATTACTGGCTTACACAAATCAGGAAATAAATCAGTCATCATGGTGGTTGTTGATCTCTTTTCCAAGTATTCTCATTTCTGTTCTCTTCAACACGCATTTATAACATCCATGGTGGTTCAACTTTTCATGGATCATGTCTTCAAGCTTCATGGCATGCCACATTCTATTGTTTCTGATTGCGACCCAACTTTCACGAGAATTTTTTGGCAAGAACTATTCAAGCTATAAGGCACCCAATTGCATATCAATACAACCTATCATCCCCATACTGATGGTCAAACAAAAGTTGTCAACAAGTGTTTGGAAACACATTTGAGGTGATTTTCCTCAGAAAAGAAAATTAGTGGGCTCAATGGTTACCCCTAGTTGAATGGTGGTACAATACTTCATACCATACATCTACACGCATGACTCCTTTTGAAGGAGTATATGGAAAAAATCCACCTTTAGTTCTCTCATACTTACTGGGTGTCTCGAAGGTCCAAGGGGTTGACCAAATTATTACAGTTCGCGAGGCTATTCTTCGTACCCTCAAAGAGAATTTGGTAATGGCACATAATTGCATGAAGCAACAAGCAGATCAAGGTCGCTCTGAATGTCAATTTGCAGAAGGGGATCAGGTGTTTCTTTGACTGCAACCTTACAAGAAAAATTCCCTCAAGGCCGAGCATTTTCAGAAGCTAGCACCCAAGTTCTATGGTCCTTATACTATTCTCAAGCATGTGGGACAGGTGGCCTATCAGTTAGCTTTTCCTAGTCATTCTAAGCTACATCCTGTTTTTCATGTTTCATGCTTAAAGAAGGTTATTGGAACTAAGTTCCAACTTCAAACCAACCTTCTCGAGTTATACGAAGAAGGATCCATTTGGCTACAACCAAAAGTAGTTTTGGACCGGCATGAGCGTCGCCTACATCAAAGAACCATCAAGGAAATGTTAGTCTAATGGAAATATACAACTCCAACAGATGCCACATGGGAACCCACTACCATTCTGCAACATTTTCCACATCTCAATCCTTGAGGACAAGGATGTTTTTAAGGGGGAGGACATGTTAGGGTCCTAACCTGGACATAGGTAGAAAAATATATTCAGATGTAATAAAGGTCAATATTAATAAGGCCTTGCAATAAAATAGAATAAGTCGAATGTAATAAGACCTAATAGAATCTTCCACTTCTAGAAGGATCTTCCTCTAGATGCTTCTTTTGATAGACATATTTAGTATAAATAGGAGTCGAGGGTATGAGAACCCTACGTTGGATATTATTGTAATAGAGCTCTTCTCGACTGAAGGTTGCCCCCTCGAAGAGGCCTGTGAACATTTCTCTCAGAATCAAAGTGCTATTTATGTTGTTATTCTTATATCCTTTTAGTGTTATTGTGGTGATTGTTCTGGTTATATTGTTGTCATTCTGCTATTTCTAGCATTTTGTTTCTGTTCTGCATACTTTTTATTTCTGGTATATTACAAAAAGAAAATTTCGACAGTAGCCATTCAAGAAATTTCAAGACTGAGATGATATTGTCTGTATCATTGATCAATATATAAAAACATATATATACTAACAATGATAGAGAATCCTTCATAAAACAATACTCACTCGTGAACATTGGTGAAATGAAAACTGAAATTTTCAGAAAATCTGAAAAACTTGACTCCAACAAGGCTGTAAATGAATCTTTGAAACCAAGATCAGAAACTTGTTGATCTTTAGTAAACAACTGCTCATCTGTGAATGCCTCTTTACTTGAAAACTTATAACCTTCTTTCTCTTTAATAAGCATATCTTGGTCATCATGAGAGACAACTTATTTAAAATAATGATCACGAGATAATTGCACAATAGAATTTAAATCATACTGATAATGCTCAACTAGGAACATATGATTATCTATATAATCGTATTTTATGTCATGCCTAAAATATTTTGGAAATGATCATAAACATGACAGGCATCCCTGTCTATAGGAAAATCTTAGCATACTAAATAATATGGCTCCAAATGTAAAACATACTTACAAACTTGCTGCTGCTCCAGATCTGATTCATACTCACTATCTTTTTGCTTGGAATTTGAAAGATACTGACAGTCTTCCTGCTCATGTACATGCAAATTTTCAAAATATGCTCAATCTTGAATCTTCTTTCTAGCATGGATGTTCTCCTCGACTTCTTCAGCATATTCAAATAAGAATTTTAAGGATGAATATTTCCTTCCTCTCAATAAAAGAACAAGCTTTGAATGTTGATCCATTACATAGTACACCATGGAAGCAGTCTCGAAAGGTCGGATTTCCAATGGCATGTTATGATAAACACTATAAAACCTCCAGTTGAAGAAAACCAAGGCTTCCTATTCACCTCTCCTCAAAGCTTAAAAATCATCCAAGTACTAATCAAGGGACTTGTTCTCACCCTATTACTTTAAAAATACATTGCACAACTCAATCCAAGAACCAATGGAATCAACTCTCAAACCCTTAAACCACACAACAACATCTCTGATCAAATATTTGGAGAACAACCTCATAATAAAACCATCATGTAATATCTCAAATTGATCAATAAAGTTCTCAAAGGCCTCCAAATGCCTCTCAGTTGTAACATGATATTCTCCAGAGAACTGAGGAAGATACTCAAGGAAATCAAGAGGATAAGGATGAAGGTGATATGGCAGCCTTAAAGGTTTAAATATCTTGTCTCTGATTCTAGTTTGAAAACTAGTGGGTTGGATATGAGGTTTAACAAGTTGATGGAAAGGTTCAAAAGTAACAACAAGAGGTGATGAGATAAGAGAAGGCTTTGAATGAGTTGAAACCTCCTCAAGGTTACAAGGGTGATCAAAATCAAGAGGGATTTCAATACAAATCTCATTCTTATGAATAGGTTGAGGTGAAGATACAATATCAGCATCTACAACATAGGAAGAAGGCATGTCTTCTTCTTCCAAGGATGGATATATAAAGGAAGGATGATGATCATCTGAATAAACAAAGTAGAGGATAATTCTCTTGATATGTAAAGGGAAAGAGAGAAATGAGTTGATAAAGAAAAATAAGAGTTCATGGAGAAAGATCATAAGTTGCTACCTGGTCATTCCCTTTTGTGTGGTCATTTTTTTGTCAACAAGATCCTCCCCAATGGAGTCTTTTATTGTGGAGTCGCCAGGTATATGATTACAGTCAATTTCTATGTCCATCTCTTGTCTACCATCAAGAGATTGATCTATGTCGTTCTCCGAGGGAAGATATATTCACTTTCGTACTTGACAACGACGACATTTATGTTAGCACTCCAAGAGTCACCCCCAGACTGCAAATGGGAGTAATCTTGGTAACATTCAAATTGATTTTATTTTGGTTTGAAATCAAGGATCAACAAGAATTTAAAGAAAGGAAAAGAAAACATATATCACTACAGATCAGTGATGGACCATTAGGTTATGGAGTCATAATCAGTCTTCTCATTGAATCCATTTAAGCGCCCTATCAGACAAAAGATTTATATAATGATGAAGAGAAGAATATGAGAATTAACATAAAGATGAATTTTCTCTAAGAAGAGATCCTCTCTGCAAAGATAATTTAGATGTGTTTGAACAGTAAACAATGATAAATAGGGAATCTTACAACAAATCCTCTACTGCATCAAGAATCTATCAATCAAAGGCAAATTTTAATCCTTAAAATAAACAATACTTTCAAATAAGATGAAGAATGGAACATAGAATATAGAAGACAAATCTGATGAAACAAATCATATGAATCTTCAATAACATACACTTTTTAGCTAGATGCCCCTCTGGCTTACAAACTGAAATACACAGTCATTCCATTTCTCTAAACCTCCTCAGGTCTTGGGACGAACCCTTTTTACATGAAAAACATTAGAATATATAGTTTCTAGGAGGTTGAATGTCTTTAGATAGCTTATGTTACAAAAAATATTTTTTCCCCAAAATAGAAACAACTGCATGATGACTCGTGCCATAAAATTTGGGAAGTTACAACAAAAACCACCCAAAATAGGACATACTTGATTTATCTTAATAGCCTTATCTAAATCGATATGAAAGTGATGCTAGAATCTTGATGATGTGTCACAATTGAAAGGTCGGTCTGGGAGTCTTCTACATTCATGTTTTCTCTGTGAGGGACTGGTTGCGGTCTACTAGTGTTCTTATTCTCCTCGTGACTTTCCTTTGATGATTTGGCTTAAGTCCTAGTTTTTGTTGGCATGCGATTCTCTCAGATTTGATGCTATATAAGCACGTGATTCTGGGGATGTCAAGGGAAGTTTGGATCCACACTACTTCTGCGCCCGCAATTCACCACCAATTTCTACATACCTCTTTTTCTATACCATGGTTTCTCTTGTGGGGCTGCTCAAGAATTTTATCGTTCGACCACTTTCCATGCCTGCAATGAAGCATGGTTGTTTATCTGGTTGCAATCTGTGATCTGGGTAACTGCTATTTTAGTGCCCCTTCTAAAGTTCTATTTGTTTGCCATATTAAAATCTCCTAGCCATATTTAGCGATGGCACAAATTTCTTAGATCTCGGGAGATTTTGAACACAGAGCATGAATATCTCCCGAAGTGAATTTCTCTCGTAGTGACGTGGCAATCTCTCGTCACTATGACACTTCGAAGTTCAAGAGAATTTGAATGCAAAGTGTATATAACTCCCGGAGTTCCAAACTCATGAAGTGATTAGTGTGTTCTTATCACTAATTAAACCCAGATTAAGTCATTTGTATCATCTAAATATTTTAGGACTTCGAGGCTCTAGGTTTCGGAGAACTATGCTCTCTCTAAATGGAAAACTCCTGTAGTGACAATTCTACAAAATGAAGTGGTGGCCTGATGTCATATGATGTCACAATTGTTGGTGTTTCACATAAGGTGAGTGACATTTTTCACTAAAAAATGAGTGGATGATGGGACCCAAATGACCAGAAATGAGTGCCACATGTCAAGGCCAGATGGATTCCATGTGTTTCCATGAATGAGCACCACAAGTCATGACAGATGAGTGTTGCATGCTTCGTCACTTCGACACTATGGAGATCCATAGAATTGGGTTTTCTTTGCATCTAAATCTCTCAGAGTTGTACAAGATTGAAGTGATGTGTCTCAGAAGGGGAGTGACATGTGTCAGATGAAATCAAGTAGATGACGTTCCCCAAGGTGATTGAAAAGAATGCCATGTGTCACAATAGATGACTACCACATGTGAGCACTAGATGGATTCCAAGTGTCTTCGACACTTTTGAGCTCCAAGGCTTCTGCATGTAGAGCTTGTATAACTCTCAGAGAAGATCTTGATCATTGGATCCAGAGGGACACATGATAAAGATCCATGCACTCGAAGAGAAAGTACTTCAGAGGAAATCAGGACTGGCGAAGCCAAAACTCTTGAATCCTGAACTCCTGAATTAAAGAACAACCGTTATATTTGGAGAGATTCATGGCAGAGATCTGAGCACTCCGGAAGAAAGTACTTTGGAGAAAATCGAGAGTGGAAGTCCTGAAACTCCCTAAGCCCGAACTGCCAAAGTAATGAAGAACCGTCTGATCCAGAAGGATGCGTGGAACTTGATCTGAACCTCCAGGGCTTATGTATGGTCGTTAATCCCCACTTAACTTTGACATTCTGAATGCATGAGAGCCACCAATATAAATTGTACAGGGGATCTTCACCATTAAAAATTTAACTTGTATGTTTTCTTGTGTTTCAAGATTGACATGGACTGCTTTGAACACTGCGTTTGGATGCTTCCTGTTAAAACAAAGGACATAGCTGGCCTGTCGATAGCTCAATTTTGGTAGTTCCACTTTCCATATTTAGAGTTCACAATGCCTCTGAGCTACTTTGCCACTGAAAATGTTTATGCCAACATCAGACTCCAACTGGGATGGGGGACTCTCTGTGAGGCTTCCAAGAACCTTAATATTTCCAGTCGCCTTATCCGTTGGGCTATGGATTCATATGTGTAACCAACCTCAAAGCATTGCTAACAATTTGCCACTTATTCAAGAAAATTGAAAGAACCACTATAAACTAGGGAAAGCAAGGTTCAGGAAGCGATATTATTACCTGCTGCAAACATGAAGGAAAGCAAATGCTCGAGGAGAGAGCTTATTTCCTAAACTACCCTACCTCTAACCAAGTATGCAATTTGGTCTAGTAAAAGAAGATTTCCATAGTAGCCATTCAATAAATTTCAAGATTGAGATGATATTGTCTCTATCATTGATCAATAGATAAAAACATATATATACTAAAAATGATATAGAATCCTTCAGAAAACCATACTCACTCATGAACGCTGGTGAAATGAAAACTGAAATTTTTCAGAAAATCTGAAAAACTTGACTCCAACAAGGCTGCAAATGAATCTTTGAAACCAATATCAGAAACCTATTGATCTTCCAGAAAAAACTGCTCATCATGAATTCCTCTTTACTTGAAAACTGATAACGTTCTTTCTCTTTCATAAGTAGATCTCATCAGGATAGACAAATTCTTTAAAATAATGATCACAAGATAATTGCACAACAAAATTTAAATCACACTGATAATTCTCAACTAGGAACATATGATTATCTATACAATCATCTGTTACATCATGCTCAAAATATTTTGGAAGTTGATCATAAACATGACATGCATCCCTCTCTATAGGAAAAACTGAGCATATTGAAGAATATGGCTCCAAATGTAAAACATACTTACAACCTTCCTGCTGCTCCAGATTTGATTCATACTCACTGTATTTTTTCTCCAAATCTGAAACATACTGACAATCTTCCTCCTCATGTACATGCAAATTTTCAAATATGCTCGATCTTGAATATTCTTTCTATCACAGATGTTCTCCTCGAATTCTTCAACATCTTCAAATAATCATTTTAAGGATGAATATTTCCTTCCTCTCAAGAGAAGAACAAGCTCTGAATGTTGATCCATTACATAGTACACCATGGAAGCAATCTCGGAAGGTCCAATTTCCAATGGCATTTTATGATAAACACTATAAAACCTCCTGTTGAACAAAACCAAGGCTTCCTCTTCACCTCTCCTCAAAAAATAAAAATAATCCAAGTAATGATCAAGCGACTTGTTCTCACCCCAACAGTTTAAAAATGCATTGAAAAACTTGATCCAGAACCAATGGAATCAGCTCTCAAACCCTTATAATACACAACAACATCTTTGATAAAAGATTTGGACAACAACCTCATAATAACATCATCATGTACTATCTAAAACTAATCAATAAAGTTCTCAAAGTCCTCCAAATTCCTCTCATCTCTAACATGATATTCTCCAGAGAACTAAGGAAGATACTAAAAGAAATCAAGAGGATAAGGATGAAGGTGATATGGAAGCCTTAAAGTTTTAAATATCTTGTCTCTAATTCTAGTTTGAAAACTAGTGGGATGGATATGAGGTTTAACAAGTTGATGGAAAGGTTCAATAGTAACAACAAGAGGTGATGAGATAAGAGAATGATTTGAATGAGTTGCAACCTCCTCAAGGTTACAAGGGTGATCAAAATCAAGAGGGATTTCAATACAAAGCTCATCCTTATGAATAGGCTGAGTTGAAGATACAATATCAACATCTCCAAAACAAGCAGAAGGCAGGTCTTTTTCTTCCAAGGATGGATATATAAAGGAAGGTCAATGATCATCCGAATAAACAAAGTAGAGGATAATCCTCTTGATATGAGAGGGAAAGAGAGAAATGAGCTGATAAAGAAAAACAAGAGTTCATGGAGAAAGCTCATAAGTTGATACCTGGTCATCCCCTTTTGCATGGTCATGTTTTTGTCAACAAGATCCTCCCCAATGGATTCTTTGATTGTGGAGTCGTCAAGTAGATGATTACAGTCAATTTCCGTGTCCCTCTCTTTTCTACCATCAAGAGATGGATCTATGTCACTATCCCAGGGAGGATATCTTCACTTTTGTCCCTGAAAACGATGACATTTATGTTGTTGGCAAATATTTAATAGACAACGAATGGCATAAGTACAAGAAGAGCGAATGGCATATGTATAGAAAGAATGTACAGAGGACTGTTGGAAAATATTTAACAGCCAGCGAATGCTTGTCATTGATGGCAAGTACAATGGTGAAGATGGCATGAGTACAGGCAGTTTGTGATCGACAGGAAAACAAAAGATAAGTCCAGGAAGATCGAATGATCGAAGGCAACACAACATTGACAAAATGATCGAAGGCCCGAGAAGCATTTCTGATCGTTGGATCACATCCAAAATTCCCGACAGCATGAGGGCCGTCAGATCTGAATAAAGACAAGAAGAGTGCACTGAAGAGGAGGATAGATCACAGACATTAGATCCAAGCGCAGGGTCCGACCACCGTTGGATTGAGGAAAACCTGCATGATCTTTAAAAGTGCAAGGAGTAGAGGGCTCACAAAAACTCGACGTAATCTGAGCCGTCAAATCAAGATCACATATGAACCGTTGATCGAAGTTTCGAGGATCGTGTGTTAGAAATGTCAAAGAAACAATGCAATAGGAATCCCGATTTCTCGATATGAAAAATCCTGGCGTAATCCGAGTCGTCAAATCAAGATCACATCTGAACCGTTGATCAGAGTTTTGAGGATCGCGTGTTGGAAATGTCAAAGAAACAATTTAACAGGAATCTCGATTTCTCGATATGCAAAATCCTGGCGTAATCTGAGCCGTCAAATCAAGATCACATCTGAACCGTTGATCGGAGTTTCGAGGATCGCGTGTTGGAAATGTCAAAGAAACAATGCAACAGGAATCCTGATTTCTCGATATGAAAAATCCCGATGTAATCTGAGTCGTCAAATCAATATCACATCTGAATCATCGACCCGTCTCACGTCAGCAGACCACGTTAGCTAGGAACACGTGTCACAACTAGGTAATGACAAGTGTCAGATTGATTCAACATTTCAGGCACATGTAAGTCACGAATTAGAGTGACACGTGGCAGTATTCAACACATGTCAATCCATGTGTGACGTCAGCATATGGATACCTTGTCGGAGTTTCGGGGATTGAGAGTTGGAGATGTCAAAGTTTTTTAACATCAGGAATCCTGATTTCGCGATATGTGAAATCATGATTTAATCACAGCCGTGGAATAGAGTTGTGATCTAGACCGTTGATCCGAATTCTTTACGGAGTGTCGAGGACCGGGAATTTGAAGTGAAAAAAACACCGAACGTCCAGAGTGTCGAAATCGCGATGAGTGAAATCCCAACTTAATATGAACCGTCAGATCTAAATATGATCTGGATCGTTGATCTGACTGCTTTACGGAATTTTGTGGATCATGATTTGTAAGTGAAAAGAACATTGACCATAAGGAATGCCGAAATCTGATTTAAAGGGAAGATTAATAAAGTTCATCCAACAGTGCGAATAAAATTGAATGTGATCGGAGGGTTACTGTTCCCTCTCATAGTTAACTCCTCAGTTACGAATCTGTTAAAAGAAACAGACTCTTGATTGAGAATCAGTTAGCGTTTCAGTTGCTAGGACAATTGTCCTTGTTTTGCATAAGGAAATGTGAAGTGGAACCATCGGGGAAGTGTGTATAAAAGAAAATGAGACAGAATGTGAAAGGTTGGCTGTTCTGGATGGAAAATGAGAGGATGCGTAGCATGAGACTGAGAAAATGTGCAGAGTGAGATGAAATGGAGAGCAGAATGACAGAAAGAGTAAAAGCAGAGCAGAATGACAGAAAGAGTAAAAGTAGAGCAGAATGATAGAAAGAGTAAAAGCAGAGAAGAATGACAGAAAGAGCAGAATGACAGAAAGAGCAGAATGACAGAAAGAGCAGAAGCATAGCAGAATGACAGAACAGTGTGTAGAAGACCAGATTTACAGAACAAAGAAAGATTGGTAAGAACGGATTTATCTGTAAAGTTGACTGTTTATTTAGCCATTCATATTCTAGGGAGGTTGGGAGGTGCTTGGGAGGACTGTTGTCCTCAGAGGTTCAAGTGGGAGCTTGAACACAAGAAGTTGTATCTTCCATCTGGTTGCAGCCAGAGAAACTAGGGTGGCAGGGTGGTGCAAGGGAGAACAAGTGTTCTCTGTTATATAGGTTGGATCCTGTGTAACTGGAAGTTGGTGCTTCCATCCAGTTGGTGCTGGAACATTAAGGAAGTTGGTTCTTCCATCCAGTTGGTGCTGGAATATTCAGGGAGTTGATGCTTGCTTCTAGTGGGTGCTAGAAAAACCAGAGAGTTGGTGCTCTCAAACAAGTTGCAGCTTGTAAAACAGAGGTAGCAGCCTCACATTGAGTTGGTTCTCAATTAGAAATGATGTACAGAACCTAAAATACTGCCTATCATTTCGAGGAAGAAGAGGTTTTCTCCCTTTATGGGTTTCCTCGTGAAAATATGTCTCTATGTATACCTTATGTGTGACTGATGCTTTTTACTTTTACTGTCCATATGCTATATAATGTTGATGATCACTTGAAGAAAGATTATGAATATTCTAATAGAGTTAAAATTGTGTAAGCTCAAAGACAACTGATTCACCCCCCCCTCTCAGTTGTATTAGTAATTTCAACAATTGGTATCAGAGCGGGTTCCTTTTATTCAAAGGTAGATCTGTAAGCTTAAACATGACAAGTCATGAAGGGACTTCAGCCTCTAAGTCCCCTCTGTTTGATGGAACAAATTTTGCCTTCTGGAAGGTTAGAATGAGAACATACTTAATGGCCTTGGGTGCTGATGTTTGGGATGTAGTAGAGACTTGATATACAAAACCTGTTGTGCTAGCTTCCAAGGATGATAAGTTAGAGTTTAGTTTTAATGCTAAGGGGATGAATGCTATCTTGAATGGACTTGCTAAAGCTGAGTTTGTAAAGGTGATGCATCTTGATACTGCCAAAGCAATGTGGGATAAAATTATTAACAGTTATGAAGGAAATGAGAAAGTAAAAGATGCCAAACTCCAAACATACAGATTGAAATTTGAACGACTAAAGATGAATGAAGATGAAACAATTAACAAGTATTTTTTAAGAGTTGAAGAACTTGTAAATGCCATGAAGGGTCTTGGTGAGGAGTTTGATGATTCACTCTTAGTTCAGAAGATTTTAAGATCTCTGCCTGATAAATTTA
>ML794670.1:111881-193657 GCA_009831015.1 Picea engelmannii
AAAAAGGACCAGAACTCTGATGATGAAAAGAAGTACAAATACAATAAATATAATAAGAAGAAAAGTTTGGTTGCAAATAATGACAATTCCTCAGAAGACACCGATAGTGACTCATCCTGTGAAGATAAGGCAAATGACTTCATTCTTATGGCCAAGGAGGATTATGATAATAAAAGCACAGGAAGTGATGAGAATGATGAAGAAGTTGTGGTTGATTTAGAAGGAGAACTGATCAGTGCATTGGAAGAAATCGATAGACTCAGAACCAAGAACAGAGAACAAAAACAATTGTTGGCACAGTTCGAGAAAGACAACAAAAAACCTGATGAAGACTTTTCTCTGCTGAAGGTGGAATTAGAAGAGGCAAAGAAAATAGAAGACATACTGAAACAACAATTATCAGAGAAGAAAGTCAGGTGTGAAGCCTTAGAAGAAGAGATAGTAAAAACTAGAAAAGAAATGGAGAAATTTAAGGGACTGTATCATCAAAATTTTCCAAGTATTAAAGCCTCAGAAGAATTAACCTCCATTCTAAATCAACAAATAAATTCAAAGTTGAAAGCTAGAGTGGGATATGAAGAAGGGTCAAGTAGTGATCATCCAAGTAATACATAATCTATCAAGTTTGTCAAATCCTCAAACATTGGCAACAGTCACTCTGCAGAAACAAAGAAGGAAAATCAGCCACCAAGAAGAAATGAAAGAAAAATCCCCAGACCTGAATTTATAGACTAGAAATATTATTGGCGTGACAGAAGTCAACCTCCTCAAAGAAGACAGATTTTTTCAAGTTACACAGATTTTTTCTATGGTAAGAACTGATTTATCTGTAAAGCTAGATTGGTCTGTAAGGGATATGCACAAGTTGAAGGTTAGGACTTTGATGAAACTTTTGCACTAGTGGCAAGATTGGAAGCTATCAGAATATTTCTTGCTTATTCATGTCATAAGAACTTCAAATTTTATCAGATGGATGTTAAGTCAACATTTCGTAATGGAGATCTAGAGGAAGAAGTATATATGGAGCAACCTGAAGGATTCTCATTGAAAAATAATCCTAATTATGTTTGTAAGCTGAAGAAGGCCTTATACGGATTGAAACAAGCACCACGAGCTTGGTATTATAGACTAGACAAATTTCTACAAGAAAAAGGGTTCAAGAAAGGTAATGTTGACAATAACCTTTACATTAAGTCTGAAGGTGATAATTTACTAATTGTTTTGGTTTACGTAGATGATATTATTTTTGGCTGTACTAATGAATCATCTGTCCAGTGGTTTTCTAACTCTATACAAACAGAATTTGAAATTTCCATGATAGGAGAACTGTCATATTTTCTTGGCTTACAAGTAAAACAAAGCTTTGCAGGAATTTTTATCTCTCAAGAAAAATATTTGAAAGAGATGTTGAAGAAATTTCATATGGAAGATTCCTCTACAGTTAGAACACCTATGGTGGTTGGTTGCAAGCTGAGTAAAGATGATATCTCACCTGATGTTGATCAAAGAACAAATCGCTCTATGATAGGCAGTCTTCTGTACATCACAACATCCCGTCCTGATATAATGCAAGCTGTTGGAATGGTAGGGCGTTTTCAGTCTGCTCCTAAACAAAGTCATTTTGTAGCTGTCAAAAGGATATTTAAATACTTGAAGGGAACAATGACTTATGGTCTTTGGTATCCTAGAAATCAGAATTTCCAGTTAACTGCTTATTCAGATGCAGACTGGGAAAACTGTGTTGATGAGAGAAAAAGCACCAGTGGAGGAGCATTTTTTCTGGGTGACTCATTAGTTGCATGGCTTAGTAAAAAACAAGGATCCATTTCATTATCCACTACAGAGGCATAATACATTGCTGCTTCTACTTGTTGCACACAAATTTTATGGATGATACAAACTCTTGCAGATCTGAAGGTACATTACACTAATCCCATTCCAATTCATTGTGATAACACAAGTGCCATTAGTGTTTCCAAGAATCCTGTTCTTCATTCCAAGACTAAGCATATTCCAATCAAGTACCATTTTCTCAGAGAACAAGTTACAAACAAAATTGTTCAACTGAATTATATATCTTCTACATAACAGATTGCTGATATCTTTACTAAACCATTAGAAGCGACCCCTTTTGGATACCTTCGTCAAAAGTTGGGGGTTATAATCTCCTATGTCTAATCTGTTCACCTGGTCAGGGGGAGTACTTATTGAATATGTGGTGTATTTCCATGATGCTTATAGTCGACAGGGGGAGTATGTTTTGCAACATATCAGGGGAAGAATATTACTTCTTTGACATTGATGTCAAATGGGGAGAAAAGAGTTCGGGAGAGGAGATTTGAATGCATGCGGGTGCTGAGATTCGAATGCATGCGGGTGCTTGAATTGCCATCAATGCCAAAGGGGGAGATTGTTGGAAAATATTTAACAGACATCGAATGGCATAAGTACAGGAAGAGCGAATGGCATAAGTACAGAAAGAATGTACAGAGGACTGTTGGCAAATATTTAACAGACAACGAATGCTTGTCATTGATGGCAAGTACAATGGCGAAGATGGCATGAGTACAGGCAATTTGTGATCGATAGGCAAACAAAATATAAGTCCAGGAAGATCGAATGATCGAAGGCAATGCAACATTGACAAAATGATCAAAGGCACGAAAAGCATTTCTGATCGTTGGATCACATCCAAAATTCCCGACAGCATGAGGGCCGTCAGATCTGAATAAAGACAAGAAGAGCGCACTGAAGAGGAGGATAGATCATAGGCGTTAGATCCAAGCGCAGGGTCTGACCACCGTTGGATTGAGGAAAACCTGCACGATATTTAAAAGTGAAAGGAGTATAGGGCTCACAAAAACTCGACGTAATCTGAGACGTCAAATCAAGATCACATCTGAACCGTTGATCGGAGTTTCGAGGATCACGTGTTGGAAATGTCAAAGAAACAATGCAATAGGAATCCCGATTTCTCGATATGAAAAATCCCGGCGTAATCTGAGCCATCAAATCAAGATCACATCTGAACCATTGATCGGAGTTTCGAGGATCGCGTGTTGGAAATGTCAAAGAAACAATGCAACAGGAATCCCAATTTCTCGATATGCAAAATCCTGGTGTAATCTGAGCCATCAAATCAAGATCACATCTGAACCATTGATCGGAGTTTCGAGGATTGCATGTTGGAAATGTCAAAGAAACAATGCAACATAAATCCTGATTTCTCGATATGCAAAATCCCGACGTAATCTGAGCCATCAAATCAAAATCACATCTGAACCGTCGACCTGACTCACGTCAGCAGACCACGTCAGCTAGGAACACATGTCACAACCAGGTAATGACAAGTGTCAGACTGATTCAACATTTCAGGCACATGTAAGTCATGAATTAGAGTGACACGTGGCAGTATTCAACACGTGTCAATCCACGTGTGACGTCAGCAGATGGATACCTTGTCAGAGTTTCGGGGATCGTGAGTTGGAGATGTCAAAGTTTTTTAACATCAGGAATCCCATTTCGTGATATGTGAAATCACGATTTAATCGCAGCCATGGAATAGAGATGTGATCTGGACCGTTGATCCGACTTCTTTACGGAGTGTCAAGGATCGGGAATTTGAAGTGACAAAAACACCGAATGTCCAGAGTGTCGAAATCGTGATGAGTGAAATTCCGACTTAATCTGAACCATCAGATCTAAATATGATCTGGATCGTTGATCTGACTGCTTTACAAAATTTTGTGGATCAAGATTTGTAAGTGAAAAGAACATTGAACATAAGGAATGCTGAAATCTGATTTAAAGGGAAGATTAATAAAGTTCATCCAACGGTGCAGATAAACTTGAATGTGATCGGAGGGTTACTGTTCCCTCTCACAGTTAACTCCTCAGTTATGAATCTGTTAAAAGAAACGGACTCATGATTGAGAATCAGTTAGCGTTTCAGTTGCTAGGAAAATTGTCCTTGTTTTTCATAAGGAAATGCGAAGTGGAACCGTTGGGGAAGTGTGTATAAAAGAAAATGAGACAGAATGTGAAAGGTTGGCTGTTCTGGATGGAAAATGAACGAAACAGTAAGAAAGGGAAAATGAGAGGATGCGTAGCATGAGACTGAGAAAATGTGCAGAGTGAGATGAAACGCAGAGCAGAAGCAGAGCAAAATGACAGAAAGAGTAAAAGCAGAGAAGAATTACAGAAAGAGTAAAAGCAGAGCAGAATGACAGAACGAGTAAAAGAAGAGCAGAATGACAGAAAGAGCAGAAGCAGAGCAAAATGACAGAACAATGCGTAGAAGACCAAATTTACAGAACAAAGAAAGATTGGTAATAACTGATTTATCTGTAAAGTTGACTGTTTATTTAGCCATTCATATTCGAGGGAGGTTGGGAGGTGATTTTGAGGACTGTTGTCCTCATAGGTTCAAGTGGGAGCTTGAACAAAAGAAGTTGTATCTTCCATCTGGTTGCAGCCAGAGAAACTAGGGTGGCAGGGTGGTGCAAGGGAGAACAAGTGTTCTCTGTTATACAGGTTGGAGCCTGTGTAACTGGAATTTGGTGCTTCCATCCAGTTGGTGCTGGAACATTAAGGAAGTTGGTGCTTCCATCCAGTTGGTGCTGGAATATTCAGGGAGTTGATGCTTCCTTCTAGTGGGTGCTAGAGAAACCAGAGAGTTGGTGCTCTCAAACAAGTTGCAGCTTGTAAAATAGAGGTAGCATCCTCACATTGAGTTGGTGCTCAATTAGAGATGATGTACATAACCTAAAAGACTGCCTATCATTTCGAAGAAGAAGAGGTTTTCTCCCTTTATGGGTTTCCTCGTGAAAATATGTCTCTGTGTATACCTTATGTGTGACTGGTGATTTTTACTTTTACTGTCCATATGCTGTATAATGTTGATGATCACTTGAAGAAAGATTATGAATATTTTAATAGATTGTTAATATTGTTTAATCTCAAAGACACCTGATTCACCCCCCCCCTCCAAATTCCTCTCAGCTGTAACATGATCTTCTCCAGAGAACTAAGGAATATACTCAAGGAAATCAAGAGGATAAGGATGAAGGTGATATGGAAGCCTTAAAGTTTTAAATATCTTGTCTCTAATTCTAGTTTGAAAACTAGTGGGATGGATATGAGGTTTAACAATTTGATGGAAAGGTTCAATAGTAACAACAAGAGGTGATGAGATAAGAGAATTCTTTGAATGAGTTGGACTCCTCAAGGTTACAAGGGTGATCAAAATCAAGAGGGATTTCAATACAAAGCTCATCCTTATGAATAGGCTAAGGTGAAGATACAATATCAACATCTCCAAAACAAGCAGAAGGCTGGTCTTCTTCTTCCAAGGATGGATATATAAAGGAAGTTCGATGATCATCCAAATAAACAAAGTAGAGGATAATCCTCTTGATATGAGAGGGAAAGAGAGAAATGAGCTGATAAAGAAAAACAAGAGTTCATGGAGAAAGCTCATAAGTTGATACCTGGTCATCCCCTTTTGTATGGTCAAGTTTTTGTCAACAAGATCCTCCCCAATGGATTCTTTGATTGTGGATTCATCAAGTAGATGATTACAGTCAATTTCTGTGTCCCTCTCTTTTCTACCATCAAGAGCTGGATCTATGTCACTATCCCAGGGAGGATATCTTCACTTTTGTCCGTGACAATGACGACATTTATGTTAGCACTCCGAGAGTCACCCCCAGACTGCAAATGGGAGTAAGCTTGGTAACATTCAAATTAATTTTATTTTGGTTTCAGGGATCAACAAGACTTTAAAGAAAGGAAAAGACAATAGATATCACTACAAATCAGTGATGGACCATTAGTCTATGGAGTCATAAACAATATACTCATTGAAGGCATTTAAGCTCCCTATTAGACAAAATATTTGTATAATGATGAAGAGAAGAACGAGATAATTAACATAAAGATGAATTTTTGCTAAGCATATATCCTCTCTGCAAAGAGAATTTAGATGTGTCTGAACAGTAAACAATGACAAATAAGAAAGCTTACAACAAATCCTCCACTACATCAAGAATATATCAATCAAAGGAAAATTTTAATCCTTAAAATAAACACTACATTCAAATAAGATTAAGAATGGAACAAAGAACATAGAAGACAAATCTTATGAAACAACTCATATGAATCTTCAATAACATACAATTTTCAGCTACATGCCCCTCTAGATTACAAACTGAGATACACAGTCATTCCATATTTCAAAACCTCCTCAGGTATTGGGCCGAATCCTTTTTACATGAAAAACATGAGAATGTATAGTTTCTAGGAGGTTGAACTCCTTTAGATAGCTTCTGTTACAAAAAATATTTTTTCCCCAAAATATAAACAACTACATGATGACCCAAACCCTAAAATTTTGGAAGTTACAACAAAACCCCCAAAAATAAGACATACTTGAGTTTCCTAATAACCTTATATAAACTGGTATGAAAGTGATTCCAACATCTTGATGACATGTCACAACTGAAAGTTCATTCTGGGAGTCTTCTACATTCATGTTTTCTCTATGAGGGACTGGTCGCGGTCTGCTAACGTTCTTCTTCTCCTCATGAATTTCCTTTGATGATTTAGCTTAATGCCCAATTTTCATTGCCACACGCTGCTCTCAGATTTGATGCTATATAAGCACGTGATTCCAGGGTTGTTAAGGGCGGTTTTGTATCGACACCTCTTCTGCACTCGCAATTCGCCACCAACTGCCACATACCTCTTTTTCTATACCATGGTTTCGATTGTTGGACCACTCAAAATTTTTATCGTTCGAGCACGTTTTGTCCCTGTAATGAAGCACGGTCGTTGATTTGGGTAACCGCTATTTTAGCGCCCCTGCTAAAGTTCTATTCATCTTCCATATTAAACTCCCCTAGCCATATTTAGTGATGTCGCAAATTTCTTAGAGCTCGGGAGATTTTGAACGCAAAGCATGAATATCTCCCAAAGTGACTTTCTCCCGTAGTGATGTGGCAGTCTCTCATCACTACGCCACTTCAAAGTTTGGGAGAATTTAAATGCAAAGTGTATATAACTCCCGTAGTGCCGAACTCATGAAGTGATTAGTGTGTAATTGTAACTAATTAAACCTTGATTAAGTCGTTTGTATCATCTAAATATTTTAGGACTTCGAGGCTCTGGGTTTCAAAGAACTGTTCTCGCTCTGAATGGAAAACTCCTAGAGCAACAATACTGCGAAGTGACGTGGTGGCCTGATGTCATATGATGTCACGACTGCTGGTGTGTCACATAAGGTGAGTGACATGTGTCACTCTAAAGTGAGCGGATGATGGGACCCAAATGACCAGAAATGAGTACCACATGCCAGGGCTAGATGGACGCCATGTGTCTCCATGAATGAGAACCACTAGTCATGACAGATGAGTGTTGCATGCTTCAACACTTCGACACTCCAGAGCTCCATAGAACTAGTTTTTATCTGCATCCAAATCTCCCAGAGTTGTAGAGTCCTGAAGTGACGTGTCTTAGAAGGGGAGTGACACGTGTTAGATGAAATCAAGAAGATGACGTGCCCTAAGGTGATTGAAAATAATGCCAAGTGTCACAACAGATGAATACCACATGTCAACACTAGATGGATTCCAAGTGTCTTTGACACTTTTGAGCTCAGGGGCTTCTTCATGTAGATATTGTATAACTGTTGGAGCATATCTTGATCGTTGGATCCAGAAACACACGCGGAAAATATCCATGCACTTCGGGAGAAAGTACTCTGGAGGAAATCGGGAGTGGTCAAACCAAAAATCCAAATTAAATAATGATCGTTAGATTTGGAGAGACACACGACATAGATCTGAGCACTACGGGAGAAAGTACTCCGGAGGAAATCGAGAGTGGAAATCCTAAAACTCGCCTGAACTACCAAAGTAAATAAGAATCATATGATCCGGAAGGACGTGTGGTGCTTGATTTGCAACTCTGGAGTTTCTGTGTGGTATTTAATGCCCGCACAACTTTGTCATTCCGAATGCATGAGAGTCGCCAATCTGAACTGTACATGGGATCTTCGTCGTTGAAAATTTAACCCATATGTTTACTTGTGTTTCAAGCTTGACATGTACTGCTCTGAACGTTGCGTTTGGATGCTTATTGCACAAACAAAGGACATGGTTGACCTGTTGAGAGCTCAATTTCGGTAGCGCCACTTTCCATATATAGAGTTCACAATGCCTCTGAGCTACTTTTCCGCTGCAAATGTTTGTGCTAACATCAGGCTCCAACTGGGATGGGGGCATCCCTATGAGGCTTCCAAGAACCTTAGCAGTTCCAGTCACCTTATCCGTTGGGCTATGGATTCATCTGTGTAACCAACCTCCAAACACTGCTAACAATTTGCCACTTATTCAAGAAAACTAGAAGAACCACTATAAACTAGGGAAAGTAAGGCTCAGGAAGTGAGATTATTACCTGCTACAAAATTGAAGGAAATAAAATTCTCGAGAAGTGAGCTTATTTCTTACACTACCCTACCCTAACCAAGTATGAAATTTGGTCAAGTAAAAGCAGTTTTCCACAGTAGCCATTCAATAAATTTCAAGACTGAGATGATATTGTCTCTATCATTGATCAATAGATAAAAACATATATATACTAATAGTGATAGAGAATCCTTCAGAAAACCATACTCACTCGTGAACACTGGTGAAATGAAAACTGAATTTTTTAGAAAATATGAAAAAAATGACTCCAACAAGGCTGCAAATGAATCTTTGAAACCAAGATCAGAAACCTGCTGATCTTCAGGAAAAAACTGCTCATCCATGAATGCCTCTTTACTTGAAAAATGATAACCTTCTTTCTCTTTCATAAGTAGATCTTGGTCATCTGTAGAGAGAACTTCTTTAAAATAATGATCACGGGATAATTGCACAATAGAATTTAAATCATACTAATAATGCTCAACTAGGAACATATGATTATCTATACAATCATATATTACCTCATGCTCAAAATATGTCAGAAACTGATCATAAACATGACATGCATCCCTGTCTATAGGAAACTCTAAGCATACTCAAGAATCTGGCTCCAAATGTAAAACATACTTACAACCTTGTTGCTGCTCCAGATCTTATTCATACTCATTGTATTTTTTCTTTGAATCTGAAACATATTGACAATCTTCCTTCTCATGTACATGCAAATTTTCAAAATATGCTCGATCTTGAATCTTCTTTCTAGCATAGATGTTCTCCTTGACTTCTTCAACATCTTCAAATAAGAATTTTAAGGATTAATATTTCCTTCCTCTCAAGAGAATAACAAGCTCTGAATGATGAGCCATTACATAGTACACCATGGAAGCAGTCTCAGAAGGTCGGATTTCCAATGGCATGTTATGATAAACACTATAAAACCTCTCGTTGAAAACAACGAATGCTTCCTCTTCACCTCTCCTCAAAGAATAAAAGTCATCCAATTACTGATCAAGGGACTTGTTCTCACCCCAACAATTTAAAAATGCATTTCACAACTCGATCCAAGAACCAATGGAATCATCTCTTAAACCCTTAAACCACACAACAACATCTTTGATCAAAGATTTGGAGAACAACCTCATAATAACATCATCATGTACTGTCTCAAAATGATCAATAAAGTTCTCAAAGGCCTCCAAATGCCTCTCATCTGTGACATGGTCTTCTCCATAGAACTGAGGAAGATACTCAAATAAATCAAGAGGATAGGGATGAAGGTGATTTGGAATCCTTAAAGGTTTAAATATCTTATCTCTGATTCTAGTTTTAAAACTTGTGGGATGGATATGAGGTTTAACAAGCTGATGGAAAGTTTCAACAGTAACAACGGGAGGTGATGAGATAAGAGAAGGATTTGAATGAGTTGCAACCTCCTCAAGGTTACAAGGGTGATCAAAATAAAGAGGGATTTCAATACAAAGCTCATCCTTATGAATAGGCTAAGGTGAAGATACAATATCAACATCTATAACACAGGCATAAGGCAGGTCTTCTTCTTCCAAGGATGGATATATAAAGGAAGGATGATGATCATCTGAATAAACAAAGTAGAGGATAATCCTCTTGATATGTAAAGGGAAAGAGAGAAATGAGATGATAAATAAAAACAAGAGTTCATGGAGAAAGCTCATAAGGTGATACCTGGTCATCCCCTTTTGTATGGTCATCTTTTTGTCAACAAGATCCTCCCCAGTGGATTCTTTGATTGTGGAGTCGCTAGGTAGATGATTAAAATAAATTTCTGTGTCCCTCTCTTATCTACCATCAAGAGATGGATCTACGTCGTTCTCCCAGGGAAGATATATTCACTTTCATCCTCGACAAAGACACTATTTATGTTAGCAGTCCAAGAGTCACCCCCATATTGCAAATGCTAGTAATCTTGGTAACATTCAAATTGATTTTATTTTGGTTTGAAATCAGGGATCAACAAGACTCTAAAGAAATGAAAATACAACATATATCACTGTAGATTAGTGATGGACCATTGGGCTATGGATTCATAACTAGTCTACTCATTGAAGGCATTTAATCTCCCTACCAGGCAAAATATTTGTATAATGATGAAGAGAAGAATGAGAGAATTAACATAAAGACAAATTTTCACTAAGAAAAGATACTCTCTACAAAGATAATTTAGATGTGTCTGAATAGTAAACAATGATAAATAGGAAAGATTACAACAAATCCTCTACTGCATCAAAAATCTATCAATCAAAGGCAAATTTTAATCCTTAAAATCAACAATACATTCAAATAAGATGAAGAATGGAACATAGAAGATAAAAGACAAATTTGATGAAACAACTCATATGAATCTTCAATAACATACAATTTTCAGCTACATGCCCCTCTAGCTTACAAACCGAAATATACAGTTATTCCATTTCTAAAAACCTCCTCAGGTTGATGGGTGTTCTATATGCACTAAAAACACAGTAAAAACCCTCAATTAAATTGTCAAACCGGGGTAAATAAACTTAGAGTTATAGAAAAATATATGTCAAAGGTAGAAGACTGGTAGGAGTATAGTCTAACTAAGGAAGGAAACTATCTAAGGCTAATCTACTCAAGAAAATCCATCTAATGAGCAAACCCTACTAGGCACAATGAAACTAGGTAACCTAAGTACTTTTGGGCCAAAGGTTGATGGATAGTTCCTAAGAAAGCAAATGGAAACTCTATGTAAAGAAAACAATAAGCAAAAGCAAACTACCAAGCATAATAAGCAAATGCAAAAGAAAACTTCTTTAACTTACCAACCTACATTCAATGAGCAACTTCCTTATGAAAACAAATAAATAAGCAAGTAAGCAAAAACACCTATCTAACCTATTAAAGAAAATAGACAAGTAAGCAAAGACACCTAACTAACCTACTAAAGAAAAAGACAAGTAAGCAAAGGCACCTAACTAACCTACTAAAGCAAAAGACAAGTAAGCAAAGGAAACTAACTATTGCAAGCAAAAATTCTCATTGAACAACTATCTAGCCTAAGAGGCAAGTGGACTAAATGCCTAATGCAAAACTATTTCTAATGCGTGAAAGGAAATCTAAATGCTCAATGCAATGCATGAAAGGAAATCTAGTATATTGAAAGCAAGAAAGACTACCAAGTATTCTTAATCCATGATAAGAAAACTACTAACTATCAAACCAAAGTCTATCTATCCTACAACAACAAATGAGACTATTTCCTAAGCTATGAAAACAAGAAACTATATCTTATGAAAGTAGGAAAACTATTCTTTTAACTTATGACGATTCAAATATAATGTTGGTGGTTGTGTGAATGCCTTTGGTGGTGACAGATGATACCTCAATGACACTTGACAACAAAGGACAATTCCAATGGTATAATCTCAATACTAATCTCGATGGAAAAATGAAAGGTGTGGAGTAAACAATCCAATAAAAACTTAGCCATGATGAAAGTAATGTTAAATACCCTGCATATTCATGTATAAACCATAAACAACATAACGAGATCATCATTATTTAACTAACAAATTTAATTGTATTTTAATTCTAAGAAAGGAAATTGTGTGAAATAAAACTATACTATGTCTACTCTAATCATTCAAACTATGATAAGAAAATGACTAAAAACAGAAATTAAAAATATGATATTAAAAAGTAAATTGACAATTACATTAACCAATACTAAGTAAATGAAATTCACGTAAACTAAGATAAGCAAGATATGATTAAAAAACTGGAAGTAAATCTATCCATCCATCAATCTTTGTCAAAAGAAACCCAAATTAAAACTATGTTCTGTTCTAATTAAAAAAACTGTTCTAAACTTGGCTGTAAAATAATAAAAGAAAGCATCATTTAACATCTACTTTGCACACGGGGTTAGTATAAATAGAGAGAGAGATACTTTCTAATTGCACACAGGGTTAGTATAGAGACTTGCAAGCCTATTCCTAATCTATAAAATCAACACATACTAACACATATCATCATCTAACCTGCAAAAGAGAAGTAAAATAGTAAGCTACAACAAACTAATTAATTAAATAAAAACATGCATATACATGAAATAAGAAAGAGCAATTTGAATTAAGAAATGCATAAATAACATAAGAACAATCACCAGACTACTGGTGGGCTCCCCAGCAAGTTGTGGGTACCTCCTACAAGCACACCATGAACTTAACAAGGCGAATTCACCATGAAAGCTTGAAAACGCAGTTCTGGCACAATTCTGGCAATGTAAAATACCAAAATAGATAAAAACGAATTTGTCTCTAATCTAATGGCTCTTCTACTTGGTTAAAAATCTTCTGATCATCCTAGTGGTATTTATAATGTTTACATTCCAAGTGGTCGATCACAAGAGGTTCGAACCACTTCTAAAATTCATAAATTTCATTAATGATGCCCTAACTACCGAAACAAAGCGAGCCAATAATCGCCCTCTTTGAACAACTGAATCTGAATTGTTGGGAGGTTAGTAGCTGGAGGGGGTGATCATGAAGAAAAACCCATCTGCCCGATTAGTCCATCACTGGCCTCCAATGAAAGAAAGAAAGACTACCAACTAATTCTTAATCCATGATAAGAAAACTATTATCTATCAAAGCAAAGTTTATCTATCCTACAACAGTAAACGCGACTATTTCCTAAGCTATGAAAACAAGAAACTATATCTTATGAAAGCAAGAAAACTATTGTTTTAACTTATGACGATTCAAATATAACATTGGTGGTTGTGTGAATGCCTTCAGTGGTGACAGATGATATCTCGATGACACTTGACAACAAAGGACAATTCCAATGGTATAAGCTCAATACTAATCTCGATGGCAAAATGAAAGGTGTGGAGTAAACAATCCAATGAAAACTTAGCCATGATGAAAGTAATGTTAAATACCCTACATATTCATGTATAAACCATCAACAACATAACGAGATCATCATTATTAACTAAGAAATTAAAAAAAATTGTTCTAAACTTGACTGTAAATTTATAAAAGAAAGCATCATTTAACATCTACTTTGCACATGGGGTTAGTAGAGAGAGAGAGAGAGAGAGAGAGAGAGAGAGAGAGACTTTCTAATTTCACACAGGGTTAGTATAGAGACTTGCAATCCTGTTGCTAATCTATAAAATCAACACATACTAACACATATCATCATCTAACCTGCAAAAGAGAAGTAAAACAATAAGCTACATCAAACTAATTAATTAAATAAAAACATGCATTTACAACAAATAAGAAAGAGCAATTTGAATTAAGAAATGCATAAATAACATAAGAACAATCACCAGATTCCTGGTGGGCCCCCCTGCAAGTTGTGGCTACCTCCTAATAGCACACCACGAACTTAACAAGGTGAATTCACCATGAAAGTTTGAAAACGTAGTTCTGGCAATGTAAAATACCAAAACAGAGAAAAACAAATTTGTCTCTAATCTAATGGCTCTTCTACTTGGTTAACAATCTTCTCATCATCCTAGTGGTATTTATAATGTTTACATGCCAAGTGGTCGACCACAGGAGGATCAAACCACTTCTAAAATTAGTAAATTTCATTAATGGTGCACTAACTGCCGAAACAGAGCGAACCAATAATCACCCTCTTTGAAAAACTGAATCTAAGTTGTTGGGAGCTCAGTAGCTAGAGGGGGAAATCATGAAGAAAACCCATGTTCCCGATTTGTGCATCACTAGCCGCGAATGAAAGCAAGAAAGACTACCAACTAATTCTTAATCCATGATAAGAAAACTACTATCTATCAAAGCAAAGTCTATCTATCCTACAACAACAAATGAGACTATTTCTTAAGATATGAAAACAAGAAACTATATCTTATGAAAGCAGGAAAACTATTCTTTTAACTTATGATGATTCAAATATAGCGTTGGTATGTTATGAACAAAAATATCCTCCAGGTTTCAAAATTACTTTACCATTTGTTCAGAATCCCATCTTGAAGTTGGTTACCCAAAACTTGGAGAAGCGCAACGTGCTCTTAGAAGAAATGCAGCGTGGTCTTTGATAGGAATTTTGGGCTGAAAGTGGTATGGGTGGAAATTTTATGATGTTTGCTACACAATGGAACCATCAAGAATTGCAAATGCCTTCTCCAAACCTCTGAAAAACAACTTTGAGTCAAGCTGTCCAAATGTGTAGAAACCCTCGTATAGTGACTGTATTTGGGGGATTTCTATCAAACAATAATACCTATGCATAAACTAAGGGAGGTTTTTGTTTCTTGGTCTATTATTGAAAAAAACCTCTTTCACTTTTGTCAAATTCATCTTCCTCAATTCAAAAACCAAATTTTAAGTAGAACTTTGACCAAGACAATCATTTGAAAATTTATGACAAGGAATGATGACAAGACCATGATGAGAATTTATGACCTTGGATGAGTGGAGGGAGTATTAATGACACCTAGACACACGAATGACAATTTTACAACCAAGATATGTCAAATTGTATTTGATCATTTTATCTTGAAAATATAACAATTTGACCTAATAATCTTATCAATCGCATGAAAGGGTAAATTTGATCACTAGTGACTGACAGAACTGATAGATACTAATAAAAGGCTTGGTTTGTACTGGTAGGCATGGTGAACATGAGAATTGTTATTATCTGTCATCAATATGTAACAATTCAAACAACTGATCCTCTTTTCATAAGCTTGGAATACATACGACAATACGTATTTAGCAATTGTAATCACTCTGTATTTGTCACAAAGAGTAGTTATGTATAAGCAGTATTCTATAGAATAAACATAAAAATGCATATGAGCTTATAAAACACACAATGATGTCAACAATATATAATTTAGCATACCAATACAAACAACTGCTCATAAAATATCCCAAGACTTTGTAAAAAGACAATATGACAGAATTTTGACAAAAATCCTACTTCCTCTTCTCATGGGTTTGCTATACAAATGGGAAATTCTTAGCATTTTTAGCTCAGGAAAACTCCCCCCAGACCAAAGATATGGCACATCCTCGTGCCATGAATTAGCAATAGGCTTCTTGGTCTTCTTTCCTGATGAGGCTGCAGGGGTATCAACAAGTTTCTTGGACTTTTGGTCTGGTAAAGGAATATCTTGAGCATGAGGGTTTAGGTGGAGTAACAGTTCCTAGATCAAGAGTATTCTTGATAGCCTTGATTGTAAGATGAGGGTTTGCAAATTGGTAAATGAACTCATCCCACACTTTCTCTTGTTTTTCCAACTGAGCTAAGACAAGTAGTTTTATAAGGTCGTGGTAAAATAGGTTGTTATGGGGATTGGTTACATCCTTCCTCACTTGGGAAGACATCTTCTCAAGACTCGTTAAGAAGTAAAAGGGAAAGTTACAATGGCTTATGGAACTGAAAGTGATCTAATAATAGAAATTGACAAGCTTTAAAGACATAATATCTACCTTCACATGTAATCAATCTGGTGATGACTATGAGAGGGTTAATTAGCTCTTCTTTTATCCATTCCTTGGAGTATCCCTTAGCTCTAGAGATGTTCTGAAATTTGGTTTTGACAACCCTGTTATAGCTTGCTCTTGGCAACTGGTGGTGTTTAAATCAATGGTGTCCAACTCTTGGGATGTTTGTGGCTGAGGCAATTGATTCCTCAGAGGACACAAACATAGTGAATAGGAGTTTAGGCAGGCTAAGAGTGTTCCATTGTTGTTGATTTTGCCACCATGCTCACTCAATCCACTTGCATATAACATGTAATGTCAAACCTACAATGAACAACCTATAACAAAAATGTAATGTCAAACCTACAATGAACAATCTATAACAAAAATAAACCAATAGAGTGGTCTGTTAAGGACATATACAACAATTTAATTTAACACATGAGTTTAGCACCTCTAGATAAAATGACTGCTAATGTAATAACCTGTATCATGAAAATAATACAAAATTTTTACAAAGATTTACTTCTTTAGGCAATGATCATTTGTCAACTCAGGAACCCCTCCCCCACACCTAAGTATTGTGACACCTCACAATCAAAAGTATGGAAAACTAGTCAGTATCCTCCAATAGCCGAAGATTTAGAGTATGTCAAGTGTAAAGATAAAATTTCACAGCTTGGTCTGACGAGACAGTTAGAAGATGGCCCCACCTATAGGATAAGAGATCCTATATATAGATAAGAAGAGGTAGGAAAGAAAGTTTCAAGATAGTCTTAGAGTCATTTCCCAATGGAAAGTTGATGAGATTCATTAACCTTAGCTTAACCACACATACTCCATTTCATCTTTGTCTGCAAGTAATGTCATACATCAGGACAAGTTTAAATTTAATATTTATTTTTGTCAAATTATCATCCTCGCTAGGTAGAATGCCCTGTTGCCAGCAAGGTTTTTTAGTACTCCGATGGGTTTTCCTAGTCATACCACAGGCTGATACCCGCTGCCAGCAGACTTGTTCAGTATCCCGATGGGTTAGCCTCTTAAACCCTCAGAGATTGTCCTTCCATCTTTTAAGATTTTAGTATAGGGTTGCTTATGCAAGAAGATGGGGGAACAGCTCTGAAACAACTTTTTCTTTTTAATTGGGATGGTATTTATGTTAGAGGATGACTTTCCATTATATTATTAGTGATTGTCTCGATGTAAGGGGTACTTAAGAGGATGTGGCCTATCTAAATATATGATATAATAAATCTATTTAGTGTGTAGTGGATGGTACCATTGAGAAAGAACAGAAAGGTATCTCTAGGCTCAACTTACTTTCTTCCTTTGTGGTTATTTGTGATGTTTCCATGACTAACCTCTAATTAGACTTCCTTGTTACTCTTTTATAAAGACACTTGACTCACTTACTCAGGTTTCTTGAAAAACCTGTACGAGATACCTCTAGGATTGATAGTTATGGTATCGCTTCCTTATACAGTGGTGAAGAGTTTCAAGAGCAACTGCTTTAGAATGCCTTAAAAAATGAAAATGTTTGCAAAAATATGGCCAACTACAGTAAGTCAATATTCATTTGATGCTTTAACAACACAAAATTCAAGTATAACAATGTTTTTAAGAAAGAATCCTTGAAACTGTGTACTCCTGGTGAAACAAATACTTACAGAAATATCTAGAATTTCCTTATTAACAAAATGCAAAAACTATTTACATATATACAGTAGGAAATTCATAAAATTTTTCAAGAACAAGGGGGGACTTCCCCATCTACTAAGGCAAATGCCTTGTCAGCTGACATGACCTATAGAAAATCTTCTCTGGAAATGGGCTTGTGATAAAATTTAAGTTGGTGTCCATTTACCACAAAGGAGACTTGTCCATCGTCAATTGTTTTAATTTTTATAGCTCCATTGTCATATACAGTGTCTACCTCGTAAGGGCCCAACCATCGGGTGGTGAGTTTTCCTTTGAAGGTTTTGAATCAGGAATCAAACAACATGGCCCAACCACCAAGATGGAAGTGTTTCTTCTTAATAAACTTGTCATGCCACTTTCTCCTCTGGTTTTGGACTAATATCGTCTGTTGGATGGCATATTTCCTGATTTCATCCAACTCATTTAGTTGTAGGGCTTGTTGATTTTGAGCCTCATCCAGGTTCAATCCTAACTCTGTGGAAATATGGAAGGTCCTTGGAATTCTATAGGTAAAAGTACTTATTTCCCATACACTAGCTCATAAGGGGTATGCCCAGTGGTATTTCTCCAGGTAGTCTGGTATGCCCACAAAGCCTCTGGGAGCCTATCAACCCAGTCCTGGTGATGCAACTGAACAATCTTGGTTAATATGGCTTCCAAAACTTTGTTTGTGGATTCTACCTGACCATTGGCTTGCAGGTGGTATGGAGAAGATTTACGGTGTTTAATCCCATATTTCTCTGTTAGCTCTTTCATCATCTTGGAAGTAAATTGAGTGCCTTGGTCGGTAACAATTTCATGAGGGACATCGAAGAGGATAAATATGTCTTCATATATAACTTCGACAACAGACTTATCTGTGGCCCTAAATAGGGCTTTTTCCTCTACCCATTTGGTGACATAGTCCATACAAACTAAGATATAGTTTTTCTTATGGGACATGGATGAAATTGGTCCTACAAAGTCGAGAGACCATTTTTCAAAGGGTTTTATCATAACTTAGGCCTGCAAAGGCATTTCATCAGATGACACAGGTCTTCCTATTCTTTGGAAACTATCACAACTTCTCACATACTTGGAAGCATCTTTGAAAATGCTAGGCCAATAATAACCTGAATGTAATACCTTATGTGTTGTGCGTTTATCAGAGACATGTCCACCACATGGTCCATCATGACAACTTCATAGTATAACAAGTACATCATCCTCTTGGACACATCTACAAATAATCAAATCAAGACCTGTGCGAAAAATATCATGACCAACCCAAGAGTAATTAGCACTCTGTGTGATAATTTTCCACTTTTTATGAGGTGACAAATGAGACGATAACTTCCTAGTGGCCAAATAGTTTGCCATATCCGTAAAACATGGGGCATTGATAGAGAGGGAAAAGAGGTGCTCATCTGGGAAACTATCATCTACAGGGATATCATCATCCTCATTTTTTATTCAGGAAAGAAAGTTAGCTACTACATTATCCTTTCCAGGTTGTTTAAGCACAGTAATATTAAATTCTTGCAATAACAAGAGCCACCTAGTCACTCGGCCATTAGTTATAGGTTTATTCATGAGGAATCTAATGGCGGAATGGTCGGTGTGTACAAATACTTTATAACCTGTAATGTAATGATGAAATTTGTTAATAGCATGAACAACTGCCAATAATTCCTTCTCGGTGACTATGTAGTTCAACTCGGCAGGGGATAAGTTATTTCTTATAAAATAAATGGAATAGGACTGTTGGTCCTCTTTCTGCCCTAATACCCCTCTGATTGCAGTGTCAGAGGCATCAATGGATATATGAAATGGGAGAGTCCAATTGGGCCCTCTAAGAACTGGTGCTATAGACAACTTGGGTTTTAGGGTTTCAAAGGAAGTTTGGCACTGCTCAGTCCAAACAAAATCAACATCTTTTATCAATAATCCGAACATAGGTGCAACAATCATTGTAAAATTTTCAATAAACCATCGGTAATATCTGGCATGTCCAAGAAATATTCTCACCTCTTTCTGAGTCTTAGGGGGTGGAATTCTAATAATGAACTCAATCTTTGCAGGATCGACTTTTATTCCTTCAGATGAAACATGATGTCCTAGAACCACTCCTTCAGTTAACAACATTTTGCATTTTTCATGACTTAGGGATAGGTTCATTTCCTGACATCTGATGAGGACTTTTTCTAAGTTGTCTAAGGATTCCTGGTAAGTGTTTCCATAGACTATGAATTCATCCATGTAGACCTCCACACAATCATGAATAAGATCGACAAATATCCCTAATACTGCTTGTTGAAATGTGGCAAGAGCATTACACAATCCAAATGGTAAGACCCTATAGGCATAGGTGCCCCATGGACAAGTAAAGGTAGTCTTTTCCTGGTCCTCAGGTGCTATAAGAATCTGGTTGTACCCGCTGTACCCATATAGAAAGGAGAAATACTTTTTTTCAGACAAGGTATCTAGAACTTGGTCAATGAAAGGAAGAGGAAAGTAGTCTTTCAGAGTGGCCTTGTCGATTTCCCGAAAATCAACACAAATTCTCCATTTCTTGGTCACTTTCTTTGGAACCACTACAAGTGGGGATACCCACTTACTATCGGAGATGGGATAGATAAATCCGACATTTAGAAACTTTTGAATCTCCTCCTTGACTATGTCTTTGAGTGCTGGGTTCATCCTTCTGTGGGGTTGCTTAACAGGTGTTACCTCCCCCTGGGCATATATATGGTGGATACATGTGTCAGGGTGTATACCCTTCATGTCAGTGTATTCCCAGGAAAATGCTCCTATTTTTTCTTTAAGGATATCTACTAACTGTTTCTGTTGGTCTGTATCTAGCCCAAAGTTTATATGTAAAAATTTCCCTGGACTAATCTCATAGGGCATAGTATAAGACATGGAAGACTCATCTATTTCGAAAATAAAATATGTTGAAGACAAAATGGATGGGTCTAATTGTTCTTGAAATTCTTCCCCAAACATGTACTCAAATTGGGGAAAAGACTGTGGAAAATCCACAGATGTAATAGCATAAATGAATTGGTTTAGCACATTTTCTATTGTGTGTTCCTGTAGTACCCTTGCATGGTCACTAGGCAATACAGGTTCTTCCCAGTCTTCATTCTCGTATGGACATTCAAGCCACCATAGATTCTCCATAATAGGTTGAGCTGGAGGGTAAATGGTGAGCTTCTGGATAGAGAGACCATTCAAGATGGTCATTTCTCCTTCTTTACAGCCAATAAATGCATTGGCTATGGCTAGCCAATGTCTTCCCAAAATAATGGGATGGACTTTGGTAGGATCCTTTGAATGAATGACAAGAAAATCTATGGGGTACTCCCATGAGGCTAAAGTAACCATGACATCATCTAAAATCCCTTCAAGTATAAACCTAGTCTTATCTTCTAATTCCAAAATGGTTGGGGTAGGTTGAATAAGAGGTTGTAACTGTAATTTTTCCAAGGTAGTAGTGGTCATAACATTGATGGCTACCCCTAGGTCTATGAGATTGTTTCCAATGGAGACCTTATTAATGGTTATGGTCACTACGGGGTTTCCTGGATTCCCATATTTTGCTAGTTTTGGCTGCTCTAATATGTACTCGAAAAGTCCTCCTACCAAATGTACTGTAGAAGGGTCCTTCTACTTCCTACCTGGCTTCTTAATACATAATTATTTGACTACCTTACTATAGATTGGAATGTATTTAATGGCTTGAAGTAGGGGAATTTTGACACAAATATTTTTCAATTCATTCAAAATGTCAAATTTTGGTCGGGTGGTAGGTTTCTCGATTACCAATCGGTCTAGATAAGGAGGGAATTTCATAATTTGTGAAGGTTCATTTTGGGGAATCTTGGGTTCTCGATTTTTCGAGATAATAACATCTTCCCACTTAGTGTCATCCATGGGTTGTTTGGTGATTTCTTCTTCTCCTTCTTCTTGGATGACTACTGAGGGTCTCTACCTCTCCATAACTTTTCCCAATCTTAGTTGAATTTCCTGTAATGGAACAGGAGTAAGAACATATGTCGAGAAGGCCTGCATCTCAACATTGTTAAGAGGTTGACAGGGCTTATTATTAGGATTCGACACTGGATGTATTGGTAATAGTGTCAGTTTCAGAGAGCTTGCATTTTGAAATTGTAACGGTTGTTGTTGTGGGATAGGAGGTAAAGGTGGTGGAACAAAACCTGTAAAAAGTTGCAGAGTGTTTGATGAGAACTGAGGATAAGGATGGTTGTACATAGGGATAGGTGGAGATTGAGGGTTTCCTTGGTCGTGTCCTCCCCTCCATCCTTGAATCCAAGGATGTTGGTATTGAGTAGACCAGTTTTTCCAACCTGGTGAGTTCCACTTTTGTTGTTGATAATAGGGTGGAACTTGAGACTGTAGATTCAAGTATGTGTGTTGATTCCTAGGCTGCCATGGCCTCCTAGGTGCATAAGAAGACTCCCCAGAATCTCCACTCCTATAGATGGCTAATAAACCGGGCAATGATGGACATTTTTTAGTCACATGGTCTTTTGTATAGAAGCCATAAACTGAAATGTTATTTAATGGGCACTCCCTTGAGGAATGCTTCCTCTTGCATCTTGGGCAATATATGCTCATTGCTGCATTTTCCTCCTCCTGTTTCTTTTTTATTTTAAGGGTGTCCAACTGGGAACCTATTTTTCTTAAGATGTCAGTCTTAAAGTTTTCTAAAAGGTTCCCTATCTCTTCTCTTGTGATACCACCTAAACTAACTGGTTTTAAGCTTCTGTTGTAAGGGTCCCGAACATTCTTCCCTATTTTGGCTCTACTCCTTGAGTAATTTTTACACATTTCACATATTTCAACAAATGGTTTATGAGAGATGTCACTTGATGCCATCAGGTTAAGCATCTCTAAATATTCTTCTGAAATTCCCTTAAGGAAAAGAGCCCTAATTGCATCCTCTAGGAGGTCATGGTATTTTGACTTATGGGAGATATAACCAAATATTTCCATATAATCTTCAAGGGTCTCGTCTTCTAATTGTTGGATTTTAAAAATTTCATTATGAGACTCTTTGGTCTTGCAGTAGTCTAGGTACTTCATAAGAAATATGTCTTTCATGGATTCCTAAGACCTAATATTGGATTCTCCCAACCCCATGAACCATCTTAGTGCAGAGTCTTTGAGGGTGCCAGGAAAGAGTTTTAATTTCTGGGCATCTTGCATATAGTTGTAGATTCTGTACAAGATGTCAAATTCAAATAGGAAGGTGTTTGGATCTTCACCGTTTTTACCATAAAAGGTAGGCAGTGCTGAGAGAGGAATATTATTCATGTTGACATTCAGAGTGGTGTCTAAAATCAGAAACTTGAAGGTAGTTTCAGTTTGGTTTCCAGTTTCTTCTTCCTCTCTGTGTCTTACATTGTTATGGTCTTCCTGATCATCCATATTGGCTTGATTTCTGAAAAGAGAGTACCTAGGTGGTTTTATCTTTGAAGAAAACAAGGTTTCCCTTTGATGGAAAGGTCTTCCTACAGATTGGATGTCTGGGACTCTACTCGAGCCGGTTGAGACTATTGGTGCCAAAGCTTCTCTGTAATTTGAGAGATAATCACATTGGCTAAAATACCAAACAAAAGATTCACTTGTTCAGGGTCTATGATATATTTAAAGTTAGGGTCCCCTGGTGGCGGTGTGAAAGCAAAGGTTGTATTGTTTAGTTCTATGGAAGACTCGAGTGGTCTTTCCTCCTGTCCTAATATGATTGATGCTTCAATTTCTTGTTCTATAGTGCTCCCTGTGTTAGACCCTTCATAGACTATTTTATCTCTTTGAGTCAAGCTAACTTCTGTTTTTCGGTATTGGTCTGTGGATTTTATAAGCAAAACATTCCTTCCCCCAAAGAGATCAGAAGGAACCTTTGTTGAAAGGTCTGATTTTGATTTAATGTATCTACCTCTTGGGTCTCTAGGCCTGTTCATGAAAGAAAAAGAAAAAGAAAAAGAAAAACTGCCATTGGGTTTGGGGGAAACTGCTATAGCAGATGTGCAGGTTCTTACCTCTTGTCTTAAATTCCCCCCTCCACCAATCTAATTCTAAGGTCTAGGAATGATCTATTTCCTAACTACTTCTTACCTTAAGACAACTCCTCGGCAATGACGCCAAAAATGATGGGTGTTCTATATGCACTAAAAACATAGTAAAAACCCTCAATTAAATTGTCAAGCCGGGGTAAGTAAACTTAGAGTTGTAGAAAAATATATGCCAAAGGTAGAAGGCTGGTAGGAGTATAGTCTAACTAAGGAAGGAAACTATCTAAGGATAATCTACTCAAGCAAATCTATCTAATGAGAAAACCCTACTAAGCACAATGAAACTAGGTAACCTAAGTACTTTTGGGCCAAAGGTTGATGGATAGTTCCTAATAAAGAAAATGAAAACTCTATGTAAAGAAAACAATAAGTAAAATCAAACTACCAAGCATAATAAGGAAATGACAAAAGAAAACTTCTTTAACTTGCCAACCTACATTGAATGAGAAACTACCCTATGAAAGCAAATAGAGAAGCAAGTAAGCAAAAACACCTATCTAACCTATTAAAGAAAATAGACAAGTAAGCAAAGACACCTAACTAACCTACTAAAGAAAAATACCAGTAAGAAACGACACCTAACTAACCTACTAAAGCAAAAGACAAGTAAGCAAATGCAAATAACTATTGCAAGAAAAAATTCTCATTGAACAACTATCTAGCCTAAGAGGCAAGTGGACTAAATGCCTAATGCAAAACTATTTCTAATGCATGAAAGGAAATCTAAATGCTTAATGCAATGCATGAAATAAAATCTAGTCTATTGAAATCAAGAAAGACTACCAACTAATTCTTAATCCATGATAAGCAAACTACTATCTATCAAAGAAAAGTCTATCTATCCTACAACAACAAATGAGACTATTTCCTAAGCTATGAACACAAGAAACTATATCTTATGAAAGAAGGAAAACTATTCTTTTAACTTATGACGATTCAAATATAACGTTGGTGGTTGTGTGAATTCCTTCGGTGGTGATGATATCTCGATGACACTTGACAACAAAGGACAATTCCAATGGTATAAGCTCAATACTAATCTCGATGGAAAAATGAAAGGTGTGGAGTAAAAAATCCAATGAAAACTTAGCAATGATGAAAGTAATGTTAAATACCCTGCATATTCATGTATAAACCATCAACAACATAACAAGATCATCATTATTTCACTAATAAATTTAATTGCATTTTAATTCTAAGAAAGGAAATTGCATGAAATAAAACTATACTATGTCTACTCTAATCATTCAAACTATGATAAGACTAAAAACATAAACTAAAAACATGAAAATGACTAAAAACATAAATTAAAAACATGATATTAAAAAGTAATTTGACAATTACATCAACCAATACTAAGTAAATGAAATGCACGTAAACTAAGACAAGCAAGCTATGATTCAAAAACTGGAAGTAAATCTATCCATCCATCAATCTTTGTCAAAAGAAACCGAAATTAAAACTATGTTCTGTTCTAATTAAAAAATTGTTCTAAACTTAACTGTAAAATTATAAAAGAAATCATCATTTAACATCTACTTTGCACACGAGGTTAGAGAGAGAGAGAGAGAGAGAGAGAGAGAGAGAGAGAGAGAGAGAGAGTTTCTAATTGCACACAGGGTTAGTATAGAGACTTGCAAGCCTATTCCTAATCTATAAAATCAACACATACTAACACATATCATCATCTAACCTGCAAAAGAGAAGTAAAATAGTAAGCTACAACAAACTAATTAATTAAATAAAAACATCCATGATAGGAAAACTACTATCTATCAAAGCAAAGTCTATCTATCCTACAATAGTAAACGAGATTATTTCCTAAGCTATGAAAACAAGAAACTATATCTTATGAAAGCAAGAAAACTATTGTTTTAACTTATGATGATTCAAATATAACGTTGGTGGTTGTGTGAATGCCTTCGATGGTGACGGATGATATCTCGATGACACTTGACAACAAAGGACAATTCCAATGGTATAAGCTCAATACTAATCTCGATGGAAAAATGAAAGGTGTGGAGTAAACAATCCAATGAAAACTTAGCCATGATGAAAGTAATGTTAAACACCCTGCATATTCATGTATAAACCATCAACAACATAACGAGATCATCATTATTTAACTAAGAAATTTTAAAAAATTGTTCTAAACTTGACTGTAAAATTATAAAAGAAAGCATCATTTAACATCTACTTTGCACACGGGGTTAGTACAGAGAGAGAGAGAGAGAGAGAGAGAGAGAGAGAGAGAGAGAGAGAGAGTTTCTAATTGCACACAGGGTTAGTATAGAGACTTGCAATCCTGTTGCTAATCTATAAAATCAACACATACTAACACATATCATCATCTAACCTGCAAAAGAGAAGTAAAACAATAAGCTACATCAAACTAATTAATTAAATAAAAACATGCATTTACAGGAAATAAGAAAGAGCAATTTGAATTAAGAAATGCACAAATAACATAATAACAATCACCAGACTATTGGTGCCCCCCCCAACAAGTCGTGGCTACCACCTACAAGCACACCATGAACTTAACAAGGCGAATTCACCATGAAAGCTTGAAAATGCAATTCTGGCACAATTTTGGCAATGTAAAATACCAAAACAGATAAAAACGAATTTGTCTCTAGTCTAATGGCTCTTCTACTTGGTTAACAATCTTCTGATCATATTAGTGGTATTTATAATGTTTACATGCCAAGTGGTCGACCATAGGAAGTTTGAGCCACTTCTAAAATTGGTAAATTTCATTAATGGTGCCCTAACTGCCGGAACAAAGCGAGCCAATAATCACCCTCTTTGAACAACTGAATCTGAGTTGTCGGGAGCTCAATAGCTGTAGGGGGCGATCATGAAGAAAACCCATGTGCCCTATTTGTCCATTACTGGCCGCCAATGCCATAACCACCAACTCACCCTACATTTTTGTGCAATACTAAGTGCTGGAATGAGTGCCGGATCGGGTACTGGAAAAAGTGCTGGAACAAGTGCCGGATCAAGTGCCGGATCAAGTGTCGGAACTGGAAACATGGTGCATTTTTCCCTATAACAACAGAAAAACCCGAATTAACTCTTGGAAATCATAGAACATGATGAATTAAACTTTATTTAATCATTAAACATGAATTACACGTACCTTATGCCGATCATACCATTTTATCATCAAATTATTCAAAAAGATCCTTCAAAAGATGAAAAACACATATATACATATGGAAAAAGTGTATAATAACTGTCATGAAAATGATCATATCTCGGGCCCAACATTAAGATAGAATACAAATATGATGAAACAACTCATATGAATCTTCAATAACATACAATTTTCAGCTACATGCCCCTCTGGCTTACAAACTGAAATATACAGTCATTCCATTTCTAATGACCTCCTAAGGTCTTGGGCCGAACCATTTTTACATGAAAAACATTAGAATATATAGTTTCCAGGAGGTCAAACGCCTTTATATAGTTTTTGTTACAAAAATTATTTTTTCCCCAAAATAGAAACAACTGCATGATGACTCGTCCCCTAAAATTTGGGAAGTTACAACAAAAAACCCCCAAAATAGGATATATTTGAGTTATCTTAATGACCTTATATAAACCAATATGAAAGTGATTCTAGTAGCTTGATGATGTGTCACAACTGAAAGTTCGTTATGGGAGTCTTCTACATTCATGTTTTCTCTGTGAGGCACTGGTCACGGTCTACCAGTGTTCTGCTTCTCCTCGTGACTTTCCTTTGATGATTTGGCTTAATGCCCAGTTTTTGTTGCCACACGTTGCTTTGATATTTGATGCTATATAAGAACGTGATTCTGATGCCATCAAGGGAGGTTTGGATCCACATTGCTTCTACACCCACAATTCACCACCAACTGCCACATACCTCTTTTTCTATACCATGGTTTCGATTGCGGGACCACTCAAGAATTTCATCATTCAAGCACGTTCTGTTCTCGTAATGAAGCATGGTCGTTGATCTAGTTTCTATCTGTGATTTGGGTAACTGCTATTTTATCACCTCTGCTAAATTTCTATTCGTCTTCCATATTAAACTCCCCTAGCCATATTTAGCGATGGCGCAAATTTCTTAGAGCTCGGGAGCTTTTGAATGCAGAGCATGAATATCTCCTGAAGTGACTTTCTTCCGGAGTGACGTGGAAGTCTCTCGTCACTACAACACTTTCAAGTTCATGAGCATTTAAATGAAAAGTGTATATATCTCTTGGAGTGTCAAATTGGCACAACACCCCCTGCCTCAACAGGTTCTACGTGACATCTCGGTCTTAGGATCGTTCTATCCTTCGGATCCGCAGAACTGAAATGGTTCTTTCAACCTTCCTTGAGGCCTCACAAACCCGATCCACAGGTCTTTGTGAAACCCTGATTACACAAACATGCATCAGGCGTGATCTTCTCCTTCGCACGGTCACCGAATATGACCTTCGGTCTTTTCCCGAAAAGTAATTTCGGGTTTCGAGACTCCATGATCCCTACTTTCGAGAGTCTCTACCTCCTCGATCCCCCGATCACCGAAATGCCTAAATTCCCAAATGGTGCTCAACAGTGATTAGCCCCTTGGGCCATATCTTGGTGAATGTGACTGCTCTTCCCCATAACCGCAACCTACTTCGGGGTTTTCAACCCAAAGAACCCCAACTCCTAGTCATCAGGACGACCAAAGTGCCGATGCTCGAAATGTCGAATCCCTGGCCACTTTCTCCTCCAAAGTTGTATCGTGTTTCGCAACTTCGAGACTTCCGATGCGAAGTTGGTTGTCCTCTATCTACGGGATCCCTGGTTTGCCGAAATCTGAAATCCCCACCTTCACTGTCCCTCTCCAAGGACACGTCACGCTTTCATGACTTCAAGGTTTTCTAACCCAAGAGCAAGAACTCCTTGCCTTTAGGAATTCCGATATCCTGAATCCTGGTATGCCGAAATGCTGGCTTCCTTCCACGTCCCTTCAACGCCTTCGGGATTTCGCGTTTCACGATCCCGCGATGCAAGGTTACTCGGTCCTTGCTCCTTGGACTTCCCGGTACCCGAATCCCTGATGGGTCCTCGGATTGCTGCCACGCGTCCTCCTGAGTGATGGATGCTCACGATTCTTTCGGGATTTCACAGATCGGGAGATCGCGATGCAGCGAGTGCACGACGCCTATATGGTTTTCTCTTCGAACTCTGAAATCCTGATGTGTTCGCTATTTTGGGACTTTTGATGAGCCTCCTCTCAGCTCATATGTGAGCTTAACTCGTGTGCACCTTCTCCCAGATCCAACGATGGTCGACGATCTGTGAAATATCTGAAAACTCATATCTTCTTCTCCTATGCGCTCTCCTGCTGCTGCTTCCTGGACGTGAAACTTTAATGGTCCAGATCTTGCTCTCGGCCTGATCCAATGGTAGTTGTGCTCCACCTTGTGAGCTTCTATTTCTTCCCGATCCTTGGAAGAATTCAACTTATAAAAGGCCTCAGCTTTTGTCCCTGCTACAAAGCCTCTACTCACAACTTCTGTCTGCATTCTTGAAGATGCTTTCCCTCCTGAGCTTCCTCAAACTCAAACCCTCCAAAGGGTCTCCTTTCAACCTCTGCGATACTTGCAGGGCTTTGTGCATGAAATCACTCTTTCTTCTGAGATTTGTTCTCTTTGAATCCTCGAAGGATCCTTCGACCTCCACACTCCTTGCAGCTGTCACTCTTGTGCACAAAATCACTTTTCCTCCTGAGATTTTCTTCTCTAAAACTTTTAAAGGTTTTCACTACCTCTGTGATTCCTACAGGGTCCCTTCACACACGAAGGTGTTGTCTGTCTTGAGATTCTCTATTGCTTAAACCTCTAAGGGACTTAACCCTTTTCTCTCCCTCAGATGGAGAATCTGATGCCCTCTTGGCAGTCTCTTGCTCAAGCAACTCCTTGCTGAGTTTGCAGGGTATTCAACAACCCTGTGAAGGTACTCTTTGTTAGCAACATTATGGTATCGGGGAACAAAGGTATGTGGGTCTACAGGACTACGCGATAAGTTCCCAAGCGTAGCACACAGAAGAAATCTGCTAGGGGCCCGAGTCAAGCAAGCAAGCCTGATCATGAACATGAGAAGCGGCGAAATATCCACAGGAGGGCTTCATCGGGAATCAGGATATTGGAGATCCCGGGAGAGAGAGTTTTGTGTGTTGCAAAATCGCGATACGTGATTTCCAGATTGGTGGGCAACAACTGTCAATTGTGGAGGATAGGTGTTAGGCTTTTGCGTCAGGGAGCGGACCGTTGACAGGTCAACGACCACGAGCCATCGGGGATCGAGGAATCGCGAGTCCTGGGGACACAAACATCATGTCATCGTGAACATCGAAACTCCGATGGAGGGTTTAACTACGGTCACACAGAGGCAGTCGTCATATGGTTCATGTTCTAGCCAGTAGGGGCTAGCTTATGGAATCATAGTTCATCGCAAATCGAAGGATTGGGAGTTCCGGGTACATGTGCGCCTCGACACCGCGAATCCCTGAAACCCTGAAACCTCATCACATACCTATCCCTTGCCGCCACATCATATCCTCGTGTCATGCCAACCACAGTTTTTCCCGGCCCCTGTGTTCCTCCACCTGGCTCGTACACTTCAAAACCCCTGGATTCTTCCACTTGCATTTGCCCTATCGCTTTCCCTCTGCCACATCCAGCCACATGGCCTCTCCTCATCCCATATCCACACTGAGCATGCCAAGTCACCCCTGCCTGATCACCGTCCATTCACCACTTTACGTCAAATCCTCCAGTCATCACGACGGCCTCCACGTCTACCCGCTAGTCTCGCCATAAATTATCCGAGCAGATCCAAATGGCAGAATGAGAAGGCCCCCCATGTCCTGTAGGTACAGAGTCAACCGGGGCCTTTCCCGATCCAAATGAAACAGTTATTGCAGCAGTTGATGGTGGTTGGACATCGTTTCCACCATAAATGGAAAGTCCAGAAATGACTGTAATCTTGTCAATTCATTCACAGGTCCTTTTGGAGCGCGATTGCGTCTGACTGAAGTTCACAACTGTCCAGAGACTGTAGGTGCAGTAAACATGCATACATAATGTCTTCGATGCGATGTATCGAATTGAATTCTATGTTTTTTAGAGGAGTTTTCTCACATTTTTGTAGGTATCGATGGTTGAGAAGAGCTCTCGGTTGAAAAATTTAATAAAGCACTATTTTCTGGTTATTTTCTGGACTTTTGAGACTTCTTTCCTGATGAATGCCAGTTTCTTTACGTCTTTGTTATACTGTGTTAGAGCAGCTCGGAATTGGAGGATACAGTCGAGTTGTAGCTGTTATAGGATGATGTTGTAATGGATCACTGTAATGGTTATGGAGTCTCTAATAAGTTTCTGTGATTTCCTTAATGTTGAATGACTTGGAATTGGAGGACCCAGTCAATTTTTCTATTCAGTTTCTTGAAGCCCTGAACTAGGAGGATCTCGCGTTCAGAGTTTTTCCCCTACAAACCGATGCAAGCCTGTGGGCCAATGCTGTTTGTTCACCTCTCTTACTAAGTCTTCCACCTGCTCATATTTTAATCGACCCACTGGCTGAAGTTAGGATTCCAGACCTCCTTTGTTCTTACGTACCAGACCCAGTCCCTGAGTTAGATTACTATCTCCTCAAGTCCTTATCTCCATTTGATCACCCCTTCATAAAAAAATCGTGACTTTAAACTGATGGGCGTTGGGATCTGCTCCTGCAAGCAATCCAGGAGTGACTTCTGACGCTAACATTTCTAGCACCGCTGCCGGGGACGAAATTGAAGATTTTCCCTAGGTAGAACGACATTGAGCCTCTGAATCCGAAGGTGCATCGGATTATCGGAGCCTTTCAATATTGCTCATTTGCACCTGGCGACTCCATTGTGATGACTCCACTGGGGAGAACCTGCTCTGTTAATTGTGGCTTTTAGAGGTAGGCATACGCGGTCTCATCCACAACTACCTCTAGCTACGCCTGAAACAGATCCAGAGGCAGTGCTCAGAAAGGGAAAGGCCTCTGAATAAGAAGCATCCATCATTGAACCAGGTAATCAACCATATCCTTCTGTTGGAGCTCCTTTTTCTCCTCCTCAGTTATTTGACAGGTCTGTCTCTGCAGTTCCTCGTTTCGTAAATTTTGGGAGTGTTCCTGTCGAGTTTTCCTCTCCTGGTCTGGGACTGGAGGGTCAAGACCTTGTCGCTCCCCTCTCTCCTGAAGCTATACCCTGGCGTAGACCCAGGACCACAGAAGAGTTCCCCACTCCTACACAAGGAGGAGCACCTGTTGACTCGAGCTCGATAGCCCATTCCTTGAATCACCTCTTGTTTCCCACCCCACTCTGAGATTCATTCCCGGTAGCCCCTTCACGAACTCCTTCTCCTCCAAATTCTCCCCCACCTAATATTCCTATGGATGGTGCTAATCCCCCTCTGAATAGAATGGACACCATAGTTGCTGCTAGGTATGCTCCCTTGATCTTACCTCAGCCCACGAATCCTTTCCCTGCTGGAGATTACTTGAAATATATGCCCAAGTTCACCGGGGAAGGGGACATAACTGCTGAGGAACACCTGGCTGCTTTCTACAGTTATGCAGACAACCTGAACACTGGAAATGAAGATGTCTGGATGAGGGTTTTTTTCCAGAGCCTGGATGGTGAGGTAAGGAAATGGTTTAGAGGATTAGCCCCCGGATCTATTGATGGAATTGAAGCCCTGGATAATGCTTTCCTGAGGCAGTGGGGAGACAAGAAGTATTTCATGTATTATATGACTGAGTTCGGGTATTTGAAGAAGATGGAAGGAGATTCTGTCTCTGACTTCTCCAAAAGATTCAATAAAATGTAGAATAAGATTCCTGATGAAATAAAGCCATCAGAAGCCTCGGCCAAGATGTCCTATGCTAGTGCGTTTGGCCCCGATTTCTGTCTTTTATTGAGAGAAAGAAGAGACACCTCCTTGGCTCAAATGCAAGATGCATCCATATAAGTGGAATCAAATGTATTAGCAGTTGATAGATTGAGGAAAGAGGCTGACACGGGCAGGAGAAAAGGAAAATCCGAAGCCTCAACTTCTGGCCAATCGGTGCCCCACCTTCAAGTAGATGAACTGACCAAAATGGTGAAGTCTCTATCTGCAGAGATGGAAAGAATGAAGGTAGAGAGGAGGCAAGCGTACAAGAGCCCTCAGAGCGCTGAAAACAAAGGAGGTTTTCGGAGGCCTAACCATATCACTTCCCCGATGTTGCAGAGAGACAGAGATGACCAAAAAATTCAGGCACCTTTTCAAAACAATTTTGTGGCTGAGGGAGAAGAAGGGGAAACAGACGAACTTGAGCCTGAAATCCATTTCTTTGGAGATACTCCTCCTTTTCCTCATCTCACTCAATCATCATATGAGGGGTCTCTCATGGACAGTCAACTAAATGAATTGAGCAAGGGAGAAAAGGCTGGCGGCGGTCAAGGCAGGTACAACCTGAGGTCCAACAAAAGGACATCAGTACCTGATATTCCTGAGCAGTCCACTAGAACAGAAAAGCCCGCTAACACAGTGGTAGATGGTCATAGAGGTAAGAAGGCTCAACCCCTCTCTCCTATTGTCCATAATCACATTCCTGAAATAAAAGAAATTCCAAAGCCTACATCTTTTTTTAATTTCGAGCATGAGATCCAAAAGATCAGGATCCATGTGCCCCTCACTGAGCTGATTAAACATGACGAATTCAAAAGGAGCTTCTCTAAACTTTTACAGTCTGAAGCCTCATGCCTTCCCTCAGACTCCATAAACCTCCAAGATGAAAAGCCAGCAGTTGTCCTGGGCCCCATGGTAGAAAATAGAGATGACTCATCCCCCCCTTTCTACACATCCCTGAACGTACATGATAAAGTGTTGCACAACTGCTTGATGGATTCAGGGGCCTCTCACAACCTCATGCCCAAAAATGTCATGGAGGAGTTAGGGCTAGAAGTTACCCGATCCTATTATGACCTTTATTCCTTCGACTCCAGGAGAGTTCAGTGTCTTGGAGTTATCAAAGACCTGGTTGTGACCTTGTTTCAATTTCCCATGAAGAGTGTGGTCATGGATATTGTAGTAGCTGATGTCCCCCCCAAGTTCGGTATGCTATTATCAAGATCTTGGATAAAAATACTAGGGGGAACCTTGCAGATGGACCTCACATATGATACTATCCTAGTGTTTGGAGGAGAGCATAGAAGACTATACAGGGAAGCCAAACTGGCCTACATAATCAGTGATGAAGCCAACCCTACCAACCATCCCATCTTTTCCTTGGACACCGAATTAGGTTCCAGTCTGCTCCAACTCACTCATGCTCCCAAACCTCCTCTTAGACTAAAAAAGTATCCCACCATTTCCCCCGAACTTCCTCCCTCCATCACCCCCGTCTGGAAACTGTTCTTTGATGGAGCCTCTTTCAGGGAAGGCACTGGAGCTGGGGTGGTTTTTGTGTCACCTTCTCAGGAAACCGTATCTCTGTCATACAAATTAGAATTTGAAGCTACCAATAATGTGCAGAGTATGAGGCTCTTGTTCTGGGATTGAGAGCTGCGAGGGAAATGGGAATTCAGGAAGTAGCAATGTTCGGTGATGCAGAGTTGGTAGTTCAGCAGATCATGAACGCTTATCAGGCTAAGCATCCTCGACTCAGGAGCTACATAAATGAGGTGTGGGACCTAGTCGACAGTTTCTTCTCAGCATTCAACATTTCATTCATCCCAAGAGAGGAGAACACAATGGCAGATTCCTTGGCTACATCGGCTAGCAATTTTAAAGTACCCTTGCCACCCAAATTCAGATATGATGTAGAGGTAAAATACAGGCCCTCCATACCTGACAACGTCAAACATTGGAAGGTATTCGAGGATGATCTCGAGGTCAAGAGGTTCTTGGAGACTGTCGAGGAATTTTCATAAATTCACATTGACCAAGATGCCGTCTCAGAGGAAGAGCTTAATGGGGGTGATTTTCTGAACAAGATTGCAGGGCGTGACATTGTACAACTTCCCAACAACCACATTCCCAGAGGACTAGTTCCTTTAGAAAGACTTTTTGATGGAAATGATGTATCGTTAAAGAGAAAAGTCTCAGAGGAGGACGCTGGTACTATTCAGTGCAACATTGGGACCGAGGGTGAGCCCAAGTTTGTCAAATTGTCAAAGAGTTTGACAGAGGAGCAGAGGTACAAATACGTGGGAATTTTGAGGGAATTTGCTGATGTGTTTGCCTGGACCTACGAAGACCACAAAACCTTTGACACCTCTGTCATCGAGCATAAAATTCCATTAAAGGAGGAGGCGAAGCCGATCATGCAGAAACTGAGGCAGAATAATCCCATGTTGCTTCCTGTCATGGAGAGGGAAGTGAAGAAGCTGCTTCAAGCTCAGATCATTGTGCCACTAAGATATTCAGAGTGGGTGGCAAACTTGGTGCCAGTAAGGAAAAAGAACGGAGAAATCCGACTCTGTGTAGACTTCAGAAACCTGAATAGGATCTCACGGAAGGATAACTACCCCTTGCCAAATATGGAACATATACTGCAGAGGGTGACAGGAGCTTCCAGGATGTCCATAATTGATGGTTTCTCTGGCTACAATCAGGTTTCTGTTCTGCCCGAGGACAGGGAAAATACGACATTCACCACTCCATGGGGCAAATTCATGTATGCCAAGATGCCATTTGGACTAATGAATGCATGGGCGACTTTCTAGCGTGCCATGGACATAGCTTTTGTCGGGGAAAAGGATAAATTTGTGGTCGTTTATCTGGATGACATCACAGTATTTTCAAAATCTGATAAAGAACACCGTCACCATCTTAGGGAAGTTTTCTTGAAATGTAGAAAGTTTGGTATTTCATTAAACCCCAAGAAATCTCTATTCGCCCTGCAGGAGCGAAAATTACTAGGCCACATAGTATTATCAGAAGGAGTCAGGATTGACCCCAACAGATTTGAGGCAATACAAGACTTATAAATCCCGAGGTCCAGGAAGGAGGTCCAATCTTTCCTCGGAAAAATTAATTTTCTGAGAATGTTTGTGCCTAACTTTGCTGAGGAGGTAAAGCTTATAACAACCATGTTAAAGAAAGAGAATGAAGTAAGGTGGAACCCTCAATCGCAACATTCCTTTGAAAAAATCAAGAAGGCCCTGACCGAAGCTCCTGTGCTTACCAGTCCCGACTACTCAAAGGATTTCCTTATTTTCTCCTTTGCCTCACCTGACACAGTGGCTGCTGTTCTATTACAGACAAATGACAGTGGGCTAGAGCAGCCTATTGCTTATTTCAGTCGAGCATTGAGGGATGCCAAAGTCAAGTATGACACTATGGAAAAGCAGGCTTATGCTCTAGTAAAATTTCTCAAAGCTTTTAGAACCTACATCCTGCAGTCAAAGATCATCGCCTATGTCCCCTCGACTGCTGTTAAAGACATTCTTATTCAGCCTGATATGGACAGGAGAAGGAGTAAATGGATAGCCAAAATCCTGGAATTTGACATGGAGATAAGGCCCACCAAATTGATCAAAGGCCAAGGTTTAGCCAAGCTGTTGGCTGAAGAAAACTGCCAAGCGTTGGGGATAAGTTTCATCAACGAATGCTCAGGTATTCAGTAGGATCGACTGCCTGACGTAGACCATCGAAGGGAGCCCCCATTGGCTCGATGTCCTTGGTATAAGGATGTCGTATACTTTCTACAGGAGCTGCGACCTCTAGATGGCCAACAAAGAAGGAAAGCAAGAGCTCTAAAGCTCAAAGAAGTCATATACTGCATGATCGATCAAGTGTTATATTGGAAAGACCCGCTGGGGGTGCTTTTAAAATGCATAAGTCCACCGGAGGCCGAGATGATCGTGGCCGAATTTCACAGCGGCCTGTGTGGAGGGAACCATTTCTAGAGAGCCAAAACCCACAAAATCCTCAGGGCTGGGTACTACTAGCCTACCATGTTCGTTGATGTCTTCAAGAGGGTCAGAGCCTACATCAAATGTCAAAAATTTGCAGGAAAGCAACAACTCAGGTCTCTGCCATTAAAACCAGTGGTGGTTTCAGGGCCTTTCTAGTAGTGGGGCCTAGATTTCATTGGAGAAATTCACCCTGCTTCTAGTGGCCAACATAGGTGGATCCTGACTGCTACAGATTTCTTTACCAAGTGGATTGAAGCTATCCCCACCAGGAGTGCTTCCCACAAGGTAATCATTGGATTCTTGGAGGACCTCATCACAAGGTTCGGTTGCCCAAATAAGATTGTCACCGATAATGCAGCCGCTTTCGGATCTGAACCACTAGCCAAGTTCTGTGAACAGTTCAAGATCAAATTGACTCAGTCCACCCCATATTATCCACAGGGAAACGGTCTAGCGGAATCCTCCAATAAAAGCCTGATAAGGATCATCATAAGGTTGTTGGAAGACAACAAAAAGGCTTGGAATTCAAAATTGAAATTCGCCCTATGGGATGATCGGGTGACTACAAAGAGATCTATAGGTGTCTCCCCTTTCCAGTTAGTCTACGGAGCCGAAGCCGTCTTCCCTTCTCAGCTGGCCATTCCTGTAGCGAAATTCCTCCAGGATCATTAGGAAGAGCCTAATGACATGATCAGAAGGATTCATCAGCTAGTAGAGGTCCAGCAGGCTAGGCAACAGACAGTGGACAAAATTCGGGACCATCAGCAAAAGATCAAGCAAGTCTTCGATAAGAAGGCCAAGAAGGAGCAGTTCCAGATAGGAGACCTGGTGCTGAAATGGGATGCTCCTAAACAAGATAAGGGCAAACACAACAAATTTGAAGCCCTGTGGATCGGGCCTTTCAGAATCTCTGACACTTTCTCAAATAACACATACATGTTGCGAGATTTGGAAGGTGAAGAAGTTTTCAGCAGCCCAGTGAATGGGCACTTCCTGAAGAAATGTTTTTTTTGAGCCTCCGATGGCTCCTTTGTTTGTAAATATTGTTCTTTTTGTTTCTTAGTTCGTTTCTGTTTTAATTTTTGCGGCCCAATAATGACTCCATAGCCCAACAACGAGGCACTGGAACTGCAAAATGAGTCCTTAGAGCATCACAGGGACAACTCTATCCCCCATGGAGCCTAATGTTAGCAACATTATGGTATCGGGGAACAAAGGTATGCGGGTCTGCAGGACTGCGCGATAAGTGCCCAAGCGCAGCACACAGAAGAAATCTGCTAGGGGCCCGAGTCAAGCAAGCGAGCCTGACCATGAACATGAGAAGCGGCGAAAGCTCCACAGGAGGGCTTCATCGGGAATCGGGATATTGGAGATCCCGGGAGTGAGAGTTTTGTGCGTTGCAGAATCGCGATACGCGATTTCCAGATCGGTGGGGAAAAACTGTCAATCGTCGAGGACAGGTGGCAGGCTTTCGCGTCGGGGAGCGGTCCGTTGACAGGTCAACAGCCACGAGCCATCGGGGATCGGGGAATCACGAGTCTTGGGGACAAAAACATCGTGTCATCGTGAACGCCGAAACTCCGATGGAGGGTTTAACTACGGTCACATGAAGGAAGTCGTCATATGGTTCATGTTCTAGCCGGTAGGAGCTAGCTTATGGAAGCAGAGTTCATTGCAAATCGAAGGATCGGGAGTTCCGGGTACATGTGCGCCTCGACACCATGAATTCCTGAAACCCCGAAACATCGAAACCCCGAAACCTCATCACATACCTATCCCTTGCCGCCACGTCATATCCCCATGTCATGCCAACCACAATTTTTCCCGGCCCCTGTGTTCCTCCACCTAGCTCGTACACTTCAAAACTCCTGGATTATACCACTTGCATTTGCCCTATCACTTTCCCTCTGCCACATCTAGCCACATGGCCTCTCCTCATCCCATATCCACACCGAGCATGCCAATTCACCCTTGCCTCATCACCGTCCATTCACCACTTTACGTCAAATCCTCCAGTCATCACGACGACCTCCACGTCTACCCGCTAGTCTCACCATAAATTCTCCGAGCAGATCCAAATGGCAGAATGAGAAGGCCCCCCATGTCCTGTAGGTACAAAGTCGACCGAGGCCTTTCCCGATCCAAATGAAACAGTTATTGCAGCAGTTGATGGTGGTTGGACATCGTTTCCACCATAAATGGAAAGTCGAGAAATGACTGTAAGCTTGTCAATTCATTCACAGGTCCTTTTGGAGATTGCATCTGACTGAAGTTCACGACTGTCCAGAGACTGCAGGTGCAGTAAACATGCAGACGTAATGTCTTCGATGCCATGTCTCGAATTGACTTCTATGTTTTTTAGATAGTTTTCTCACATTTTTGTAGGTATTGATGGTTGAGCAGAGCTCCCGGTTGAAAACTTTAATGAAGCATTGTTTTCTGGTTATTTTCTGGACTTTTGAGACTTCTTGCCTGATGAATGCCAGTTTATTTACATCTTTGTTATACTGTGTTAGAGCAGCTCGGAATTGGAGGATCCAGTCGAGTTGTAGCTGTTATAGGATGATGTTGTAATGGATCACTGTAATGGTTACAGAGTCTCTAATCAGTTTCTGTGATTTCCTTAACGCCGAATGACCTGGAATTGGAGGACCCAGTCAAGTTTTCTATTGAGTTTCTTGAAGCCCTGAACCAGGAGGATCTCGTGTTCAGAGTGTTTCCCCTACAAACCGCTGCAAGCCTGTGGCCCAAAGCTGTTTGTTCACCTCTCTTACTAAGTCTTCCACCTGCTCATCTTTTAATAGACACACTGGCTGAAGTTAGGATTCTAGACCTCCTTTGTTCTTGCGTACCAGACCCAGTCCTTGAGTTAGAGTAATATCTCCTCGAGTCCATATCTCCATTTGATCACCCCTTCATAAACAAATTGTGACTTTAAACTGATGGGCATTGGACTCTTCTCTTGCAAGCAATCCAGGAGTGACTTCTGACGCTAACACTCTTGACACTTCCTTCTCCCTCATAACTCTAAGAGTTCTTCCTATGCAAACTGGCACTTACTCAACACCCTCTTGGCGAAGCTCCTGCATAATCCCTTAGTGATTCTGTTCCCTTCAACGAACTCTAAGCAAAGTTCTCCTGTTCTCTCTGTGCACTTGCTCAATGCCCTCCTGGCATAGCTTTCCCAGAATTCCTCAGAATTTTTGTCTTCTCTGAACTCAAGATAGAGTTCTTCTCCTTAATGCAACCCATGCATCTGCTCAATGCCCTCCTGGCAGAGCTCTACAGAACTCCTCAGAGATTGTGTCTTCTTCTGTTCTTTCCTCTGCACAGTCCTACCTCCAAGCTATTCAACAACCTTGAGGCTTCCTTCCTGAGCCTAAAACTTCAGCTGGTGCACCCTCCTGGCACATCCTTGCCCAAATTCCGCAGAATTTAGGAGTGCATCTAGGCACTGGCTTTCAGAACCCACAACATTCTATCACACCCTCTTGGCATGAAGCCTCAAAGAACCCAACCTGAATCAAAGAACCCAGCAGACAATGAATTTTGTCTGCCTTTGCAAACACACACTTACATCATACATCTATAGCATATAATGAACCCACAAAGACATTCATGCAACCATAGAATAACATGGAGGAAACTGTTGTTTGTATTAATATAAAATGCCTCTGTTTACAATGTGTTCGAGCTCACAATTTTTACAGAGTCTCAGCTCTTCCTATCTTCTCTACTCTCGCAGATTCTAACTCTCTAACCTCTCGACTCGACTAACTCTACATATACCAAGGATATTTTACATGAGGGGGCTCTTTGAGCTCTTCCCTCCAAGCTACCCACTCTATTCAATTACACTGAATTACACTGAATGGGATATCTAGTCCGAATCGGAGCTAGATCCCAGCCTTACAACCATTAAAGGCCTCCTTTAACTATAGCCTACTCAAATGAATAGCTTTATGGCTCCACGGCCTTACAAAACATTAATTACATTGATTTCAAATTCAAAATTTGAAACGAGAGGGCTGCACCTCTCCTCCTTCATTGAATGTGCACTATGCTGGCTAGCTGGCTGACACATGGATGGCTTGGGAGCAAAGCTCCTACATCATACTCCTCTGCTATGAAAAAAATCATGAGCTCTTGCTCATGTGCTCCTCAGCGTCGCTGTTGAAATCCTCTTGGATCCCAAACAGCCCTCTAGAGCTGTTCATCTGCTCCACTACTCTATTGCTGCTGCTACTGTCCCCCTTCTTCTCAGCCTCCCTTTGCCGACAACTTCTGCTGACCTAACCATAAGCTTTCAGATCTTCTCAATCTCCTCATCCAACTAGTCTAGTGGATGGCTCTGTTCTTGCAGTCTCCCCTACTGCAATTTTGTCTTCTCATCAGTGGGTAGATCACCATGATCTCCCATAGTGTCTTTTCCATCTACTATGACCTTAGCTTGCTACTCTACTGCAGATTCCAGCTCTGCAGTCTTCTCACTGAACTGTTGTTCAACTTCTTCTTCCGGCAGCTCAACTTCTTCCATTCCCCCTGCTGGTTGAATTCCATCTTCTTCCAGTTGCTCCTCAGACTAGAATTTTCCCTCATATTCTGCTGCATACCTCGATATTGCAGTCTTCATCACCTGTTCATCTCCCTGGCTGAAATATTTGAGCGATTCCTTGGAATGATCCTCTTCAATTATCTGCCTGACTATTTGTCCATGGCAGTCATTCGTTGGCTCTGGATTTTTCAACCAATCCTCCAGCATCTCCAGCTCCATCTCCCATGGAGAAATTATCTTACCTCCATGTTCTTCTTCTGCTGTCAGCTTCAGTGTTGCAACTGTCCCCTTTTCATCTTCTTCGCTGAAGCTATCGAGCCATTCTTCCGAATGCTCTTTTTCCTCTTTTGCTTGGGCAGTCTCTAACATCTTCTCCAACTCTTTTCCCACGACAGTCACAGCTGGATGTCTTTTTGTTGTTGTTGCTTCTGCAACGCATGTTCTGGTGTCAACTGGGCTATGTGGAAGGAATAATCGAATTCCCCCAATCATCAGAAGATTCCTCTGATCCTCCTTCTCTGTCAGTTGTCATTTCTGATATGAACTCGGCTCTGAGCTCATCTTCTCTCCCTTACCCTCCTGGTAGTATGGGAGTTCTCTGCTACCCTCTTGGCAGTCTATGAGATCCATGTATCTCATCTTATTGCCTTCCTGGCAATTGGAAATTTTTGTTCTGCCCTCTTGGTAGTCTATGAGATCCTCGGATCCCATCTCATTGCCCACTTGGAAACATGAAATTCCCCTTCTATCCTCCTGACATTCTATGAGATCCCACAACGATCTCAACTCATTTCCCTCCTTGCAACATGAGTTTCCTGTCCTGCCCTCCTGGCAGTCTTTGAGATCATCCTGTGACCTCTGTTCATCCTCAACATCACTGAGATTTCTACTAGCCTCTCGTTCACATGCTGGACCATTTCCTCTTCATCATCCCTGAGGATTTCAACATGCCTCAGCCACATTCTCAATAGCCTCTGCTGTCTTCTAGCCAAAAATTCCTTAACTGGCCATTTTGCCTTCGTCTTCAAGGGACATTCATACACCCATCTTGACTTTGCATCCCGCTGCATCTGCAATGCCAAAATTTGCATTCTCCCTCTGATCTCAGCGAGCTCTTTGTCCATTGTATCCTTTCTCTACTGCTGATGGATCTTCCTTCCATCGTGTCTATGGCCTTTAGTAGCCATATTCACCTTCTATCTTCCCTCCTTGAAAATCTGCTGCTGTCACTCTGCAACGGAGAGTGCTTCCAGCCTCTCTTTACAGTTGACCTGACTTCCTTTTGACTGTTGCGCACCTACCAAAATCTCCACAGAGTCTTAGTGCTTTGTCTCCATCTGCCTGTCTCTACAAGATGCCTCTGATACCAAACTGATGTGTACCAGAGTATTCTCTTTATCTTCTTGCTCCCTCTTCCTGAAATATACAATCAGAGTCAAGCTCTGATACCACTTGGCGCAACACCCCCTACCTCAACAGGTTTTGCATGACCTCCCGGTCTTAGGATCGTTCTATCCTTTGGATCCACAGAAACAAAATGGTTCTTTCAACCTTCCTTGAGGCCTCATGAACCCGATCCATAGGTCCTTGTGAAACCCCGCCTACACGGACATGCATCAGGCGCGAGATTCTCCTTCCCACGGTCACCGAATATGACCTTCGGTCTTTTCCCGAAAAGTAATTTTGGGTTTCGGGACTCCATGATCCCTACTGTCGAGAGTCTCTACCTCCTCAATCCCTCGATCACCGAAATGCTGAAATTACCAAATGGCGCTCAATGGTGATTAGCCCCCTAGGCCATATCTCTGTGCATATGACTGCTCTTCCCCGTGACCGCAACCTACTTCGGGGTTTTCAACACCAAGAGCCCCGACTCCTAGTCATCGGGATGGCTGAAGTGCCTATGCCCGAAATGCCGAATCTCTGGCCACTTTCTCCTCCAAAGTTGTATCATGTTTCTTGACTTCGAGACTTCTGATGCGAAGTTGCCCGTCCTCTATCTACGAGATCCTCGGTATGCCGAAATCCGAAATCCCCGCCTTCACTGTCCCACTCCAAGGACACGTCGCGCTTTCATGACTTCGAGGTTTTCTAACCCAAGAGCATGGACTCCTTACCTTCAGGAATTCCAATATCCCGAATCCCGGTATGTCGAAATGCCGACTTCCTTCCATGTCCCTTCAACGCCTTCGGTATTTTTTGTTTTGCAATCCCATGATGCAAGGTTACCTGGTCCTTGCTCCTTGGACTTCCTGGTACCTGAAACCCCGATGGGTCCTTGGATTTCTGCCACACGTCCTCCTAAATGATGGACGCTCCCAATTCTTTCGGGATTTTGCAGATCGAGAGATCATGATGCAACGACTCCATGACCCCTATATGCTCTGCTCCCCGAACTCCAAAATCTCAATGTGTTCATTGTTTCAGGACTTTTGATGAGACTCCACTCAGCTCATATGCGAGCTTAACTCATGCGCACCTTCTCCCAGATGCAATGACGGTCGACGTTCTGTGCAATATCTGACGGCTCAGATCTTCTTCTCCTATGCACTCTCCTCCTGCTACTTCCTGGACATGAAACTTCAACGGTATAGATCTTTTCCTTGGCCTGATCCGACGACATATGTGCTCCCCCTTGTGAGCTTATGTTTCTTCCTGATCCTTGGAAGAATTCAACTTATCAAAGGCCTCAACTTTTGTCCCTGCTACGAAGCCTCTACTCACAACTTCTGTTTGCGTTCTTGAAGACACTTTCCCTCCTGAGCTTCCTCGAACTCAAACCCTCCAAAGGGTATCCTTTCAGCCTCTATGATACTTATAGGGATTTGTGCATGAAATCACTCTCCCTCTTGAGCTTTGTTCTCTTTGAATCCTTGACGAATCCTTCAACCTCCGCACTCCTTGCAGCTGTCGCTCTTGTGCACAAAAGCACTTTTCCTCCTAAGCTTCTCTTCTCTGAAACCTTGAAAGGTTTTCACGACCTCTGTGATTCCTATAGGGTTCCTACACACATGAAGGTGATGTCTATCCTGAGTTTCACTGTTACTCAGACCTCTAAGGGACTTAATCCTTTTCTCTCCCTTAGATGGAGAATTTGATGCCCTCTTAGCAGTCTCTTGCTCAAGCAACTCCTTGCTGAGTCTGCAGGGTATTCAAAAACCCTATGAAGGTCCTCTTGACACTTCCTTCTCCCTCAGAACTCTAAGAGTGCTTCCTGTGAAAACTTCCACTTACTCAACGCCCTCCTGGCGGGGCTCCTGTAGAATCCCTCAGTGTTTTTATTCCCTTCAACGAACTCTAAGAAGATTTCTCCTGTGCAATTTGTGCACTTGCTCAATGCCCTCCTGGTAGAGCTTACCCAGAATTCCTCATAATTTCTGTCTTCTCTGAACTCAAGATAGAGTTCTTCTACTCAATGCAAGATGTGCATCTGCTCAATGCCCTCCTGGCAGAGCTCTACAAAGATCCTCAGAGATTCTATCTTCTTCTGTGATTTCCTCTGCAAAGTCCTACCTCCAAGGTATTCAACAACCTTGAGGCTTCCTTCTTGAGCCTAAAACCTCAACTGGTGCACCCTCCTGGCACGTCCTTGCCCAAATTCCACAGAATTAAGGAGTGCATCTAGGCACTGGCTTTCAGAACCCACAACATTCTATCACACCCTCTTGGCATGAAGCCTCAAAGAACCCAACCTGAATCAAATAACCCAACAGACAATGAATTTTGTCTGTCCCTGCAAACACACACCTACAACATACATCTACAACATATAATGAACACACAAAGACATTCATGCAACCACAAAATAACATGTAGGAAACTCCTATTTGTATTAATATAAAATTTCTCTGTTTACAATGTGTTCGAGCTCAGAATTTTTACAGAGTCTCGACTCTTCCTATCTACTCTACTTTCGCAGATTCTAACTCTCTAACCTCTTGACTCGACTAACTCTACAGATACCAAGGATCTTTTACATGAGGGGGCTCTTTGAGCTCTTCCCAACAAGCTACCTACTCTATTCAATTAAACTGAATTACATTGAATGGGCTATCTAGTCCGAATCAGAGCTAGATCCCAACCTTACAACCATTAAATGCCTCCTTTAACTACAACCTGCTCAAAGGCATAGATTTATGGCTCCACGGCCTTACAAAACATTAATTACATTGATTTCAAATTCAAAATTTGAAACGAGAGGGCTGCGCCTCTCCTACTTCATAGAATGCGCGTTGTGTTGGGTTGTTGGCTGGTGTATGTCTAGCGCATGGCTGGCGCATGGATGGATTGGAAGCGATGCTCCTACATCACTAACTCATGAAGTGATTAGTGTGTCCTTATCATTAAATAAACCTAGATTACGTCATTTGTATCATCTAAATATTTTAAGACTTTGGGTATCGGGTTTCAGAGAACTATGCTTTCTCTAAATGGAAAATTCCTGTAGTGACAATGATGCAAAGTGATGTGGTGGACATATGTCATATGATTTCATGGTTGTTGGTGTGTCACATAAGGTGAATGACATGTGTCACTAAAAAATGAGCCGATGATGGGACCCAAATGACCAGAAATGAGTAACACATGTCAGGGACAGATGGATGCCACATGTCTCCACAAATGAGTGCCACAAGTCATAACGGATGAGTGTCGCTTGCTTCGACACTTCGACACTCCGAGGCTCCAGAGAACTAGGTTTGATATGCATCTAAATATCCCAAAGTTGTACAGGCAAGAAATGACGTGTCTCAGAAGGGGAGTGACACGTGTCAAACAATATCAAGAAGATGACATGCCCCAAGGTAATTGAAAATAATTCCATGTGTCACAATAGATGAATACCACATGTCAACACCATATGGATTCCAAGTGTCTTCGACACTTTTGAGCTTGGGGGCTTTTGCATGTAGAGCTTGTATAACTCCCTGAGTAGATATTGATTGTTGGATTTGGAAGGACACACGACAAAGATCCATGTACTCCGGGAGAAAGTACTCCAGAGGAAATCGGGAGTGGTGAAGCCAAAACTCTCGAAGCCTGAACTCCTAAAGTAAATCACAACTGTTATATTTAGAGAGACACGTGACAAAGATATGATCACTCCAATAGAAAGTACTCCAGAGGAAATAAAGAGTGGAAGTCTTGAAACTCCCGAAGCCTGAAATGTCGAAGTAAATCAAAACCATATGATCTGGAAGGACGTGTGGTGCTTGATATGCAACTCTGGGGCTTCTGTCTAGTCATTAATCCTCACACAATTTTGACATTTTGAATGCACGAGAGTCGCTAATCTGAACTGTACAAAGGATCTCCGCCATCGAAAATTTAACCCGTATGTTTTCTAGTGTTTCAAGTTTGAAATGGACTGCTCTGAACGCTGCATTTGGATGCTTCCTGTGCAAACAAAGGACTTCACCGGCCTGTTGAGAGCTCAATTTCAGTAGAGCCACTTTCCATATATAGAGTTCACAGCACCTTTGAGCTACTTTTCCACTGCAAATGTTTGTGCTAACACATGTGACCAACCTAATAGTAGTACTTCTTAAGGTAGAACCTATTTCTAGGCTCCACTAAAGCATTTCCCTCAAAATCAACCAGACAGTAAGCGCCATTCTCTAAGACCTCTTTCAAAATGAAAGGTCTGAACCGCATGGGTTTGAACTTGCCTACCCTGAGGGGATCTTTGTCTTAATCATAGACCAGGACAAGATCGCCTTTGGAGAAAATTAGAGGGAAAACAAACCGATCATACTGAAACTTGACTCATTTCTTATGAGCCTCATTGGCTAAAGCCACATCACGATGATGCTCATCGAGCGGCTCGAGATATAGAAGGCGTTCCTTAAGTGGTGAAGTGTATGGAAGTAACTTCATTGCCAACTTTAAAGAAGGGATTTGGCATTCAATAGGTAAGACTGCTTCCAGCTCGTATACGAGTTGAAAAGGTGAAAAATTGGTGGTAGTCGTCACAGATGTTCGATAGGCCCACTACAGTGAATACAACATAAAATTCCAATTCAACTTGGCAAATTTGGTCGTCTGCTGAAGAATTGTCTTAAAAGACTTATTCAGAGCTTCAACCTAACCATTCACTTGTGGGTAGTAGGGTGACAAATGTTCCTTTTTGAACTCGATCTTTGATGTTAACTCAATCATCATTTTATTCTGGAAGTGACTGCCATGGTTAGTTACAATTTCTTTCAGGATACCGAACCTTGCTACTATCTGATTAAAGATGAGAACACCTGAGGTTTTTCCATCATTTCTAAACGTCAGAATAAATTCCACTTCATGAAGTAGTCTACACCTTGGGTGAAGTAAAGATTTCCCCTGGATGAAGATGGGTGACATGTAGTAAAGTCAATCGCCCACTTGGTGAAAGGACCAATATCAATGACGAAAAACATAGGAGTAGGGTGTACCTGCATATTTCGACAGAAGATCTGGCATGGGTGGAACTTCTTGACCGCATCCACACAATCCTTGATTAATGAGGGCCAGAAGTAACCTACATGTAGAATATTTTGGGTTGTTTCCAACCCATAAAAATGACCGCCACATGCTTCGGTGTGAAATTCGTTCAAAACGAGTTTTGCTTCTTCGTGTGTGAGACATTGTCGAAGAATGCAATCTACGCCTAAAAAATACAAAGTTTCATAGAGTATAAGATAGTTTTGAACCTGAAGTTGAATTCATTGATGCTCATCGAGAGAAGAAAAAGAAATGCACTTCAAATTTTGGAGATACACAAGTATATCTCCATACTAGTGGTCTAAATATGCAATTAGAAAAAGATCTCCGATGATAGGAGACTCTCCAGGAATAATATTGTTGGGCATTTGTTATATTCTTTGTCGGGTGCACAGGGGGGTGTAAGGGGGAGAAGCCCCTCGTGTGGGGGTTTGGGGGTAGCGCCCTCGAGAAATATTTTTCTACCTCAGGAAACGTGTCACATATTTAGGTGGTTATTCACCACATGGTTTTTTGCCGATGGTTTTCTATTTCCCGTTAAGGAATTAGGGTTGTTGACTAACCTAGGTCATTGGGTTAGGGTTTTGGATGCCATTGTATCCTATATGTATATTGTATAGTAAACAATGTATCATGATGAATGAATATAAAATATGTTGTTTTTCCCAGTTTGGGTTTCTAGGTGAAAAAGCTCTGTGTAATGTTTGTATTTGCCATTGTATCTTTTCTGTTCTTTTACTAAAAATTTGTTTGCAGTAAATATTGTACAAGGTTAAAATCTACATTTGTTATCAGATCTTTGTTGGATTCAGAGGGACACCTTTGTGTTCAAGGGTTTGGGTTGGGACTCTGATAAGACTTGTTACAATGGGAGATCCGTGGTATTGATTTTTCAGGTGAAAAAAATGGCGAGCAATTCGAAGATGGAGATCGAGAAGTTTAATGGACAAAGTTTTGTGCTGTGGAAGCTCAAGATGAAATATCTGTTGTTGGAAAGAGATCAATGGATCATGGTAGATGCAAGTACTACACCTACATGAACTTCAATAGATGACTAGAAAAAATTGGATCAAAAGGCAAAGAGCACAATCTGACCGTGTCTCTCCGATTCAGTATTACTGAATGTGTCAGAGGAATCTACAACCAAGGATTTATGGGAAAATTTGGGGAAGTTTTACTAGTATAAGTCCCTAGTAAATAAAATATTCCTGAGAAAGAAGTTGTATAACCTGAGGATGAGAGATGGAGACTCAGTGGCAGAGTATTTGAATGCTTTCAATACCATGGTAAGTCAATTAGTATATGTTGAGATTAAAATTTCAGATGAAGATAAATGTATCAATTTACTGTGTTCTTTTCTAGAATCGTGGGATAGGTTGGTTGTGGCCATAGGTATTAATACAACTTCCTTGAAATTTGATGAAGTGGTCTCATCCTTGTTGTCGGAGGACATGAGACAAAAGAATATGGAAGGACAAAATATAGACACATTATTTGCAAGAGGACGCTCCCAGGAAAGAAATAGATCTAATTTCTCAAGTGGGAGATCTAAGTCTAAGGGTAGATCTAAATCTCCCAGAAAGTTTCTAAAGCTATGTTGGAGATGTGGAAAACAAGGTCACTACAAGAAGCAATGTAAATCCAAAGTAGAGAGAAAGAATGGATCTGAAGGATATCCTTCTACAGAACAAAAGACCTACAAGGAAGAAGGAGGGGATGTGTACTGGGCTTCTTCAAGTGCATGTGCAGATCACGAGGTATGGTTAGTTGACTCAGGTGAATCCTTTCATATGACTCCCCACAGGGAGTGGTTCTGTGAATATGAAAGGTATGATGGAGGAAATTTTTTCTTAGGTGATGGTTCGACAACCAAAATGATAGGACGAGGAAAATTCAAGTTGAGGCTCATAGATGGAAGGATCAAAACATTGCCTAGTGTTCTGCACATCCTAGGTATGGCTAGAAATTTGATTTTTGTAAGAAAAATGGACAATGCAAGTGTAAAAACAATATTTGAAAAGGAAACCTACTGGATGGTTCAAGAAGAAATGGTGTTGTTGAAGGGAGTTCGTTTTGGAACTTTGTATAATATTTAAGGAAGCACTATTAGTGATGGGTGTAATAGTTCCATTGTTTCTGATATTGGAGTTGAAGAAGAAATAACTCCTACAATCTCTGGAGAAAAGTTTATACTGTGGCATCAAAGACTGGGGCATATCGGAGAGAAGGGTCTTCGACTTCTACACGATAAATTTATGGTTGAAGGTATGTCTAACTGCTCTCTGGATTTTGATTTTTGTGAACATTGTCTATCTGGGAAGCAGAATCGAGTAAGATTCCCCTCTGGTGCAACGAGGGAAGAAGGAATTTTACAACTAGTTCACAATGATTTTTTGGACTTGTGTCAGTCCCATCATTGGGAAAATATGTGTACTATGTCTCATTTATAGATGACTTCTTGAGGAATACTCGGATATATTTCCTCAGAAAGAAATCTGAAGTCTTTGATAGATTTAAAGAGTTTAAGGCTCTGGTTGAGAATCAAACATAGAAAAGAATTAAGGTGTTGAGGAAAAATAATGGTAGAGAGTTTTGCGGGAATGAATTTGAATAATTCTGTAAGAAGTTCGGTATAGCAAGGAATAATGATACTCCATATACACCTCAACATAATGGAGTTGTAGAAAGGATGAATAGGACGTTGATGGAAAAAGCAAGGTGCATGCTTAGTGGTGTTGGGTTAGGGAAATAATTCTGGGCAAAGGCAGTGGGTACTGCATGTTACCTGGTCAACAAATCACCCTCATCAACATTGGATGACAAAACTCCACAATAGGTATGGACTAGTAAGGAACCTTCTCTCACACATCTCAAGGTATTTAGTTGTGATGCATATGTTCATGTTCCAAAGGAAAACAAGAGTAAGCTAGATAAGAAGAATGAAAAGTGTATCTTTATTGGATATAAATATGGTCTCAAAGGTTATAATCTTTGGAACCCATAAACTAAGAAGGTAGTGTATAACCGAGATGTGGTATTTAGAGAAATGAAGGATGTTGTTAAAAATGAAGTCCTACCAAGTAAGGAAGAACCAGAGAAAATAGAGTTTGATTTAAAGGAAGATGAATCCGACTATATAGAAGAACATGAATCATGAGAAGAAGATCCTCATACTCCAGTATTGAGGATATCGGTTCGAGAAAGAAGGCTACCGGAAAGGTATACTCCATTTGATTTCCATTCAAATTTTTCTTTGTCTATTATTTATGATGATCCTAGAACTATCAGGGAGGCACTAGATTCAGAGGATGGAAATATATGGAAAAGTGCCATGGACGAAGAAATGGAATATTTGGATAAGAATGAGGCTTGGGATCTAGTGGAGTTGCTGAATGTAATAAATCCCATTGGAAACAAATGGGTATTTAAAAATAAGTTGAATGCAACAGGAAAAGTGGAGAAATAAAAAGCTTTGTTAGTAGCTAAGAGTTACTCCGAGGTTGAGGGAATTGATTTTGGTGAGATTTTTTCTCCTGTTGCCAAGTTAACCTCTATAAGATTCCTGTTATATTTTGTTGTTGCATTTGATTTTGAAGTAGGAAAGAGGGAGGTGAAGACAACATTCCTACATGGGGATCTGGAAGAAGAAATCTATATGAAGCAACTAGAAGGTTATGCTGTGAAGGGAAATTCAAAGGAGTTGGTATGCAAGATGAAAAATTCCCTGTATGGTTTAAAACAATCACCAAGGACGTGGTATAAAAAATTTGATACTTATATGCTGAGACTTGGCTTCACAAGAAGAAAAGAGGATCATTGTGTGTATTTTAAATTAATTGGTGATCATTTGATTTATTTGGTATTGTATGTGGATGACATGTTTCTAATAGGAAACAACAAGGCGATTATCCAGGATGTGAAAACTCAGTTGTCCTCTAAATTTGACATGAAGGATATCAGTGCTTCAAATTTCATTTTGGGCATGGAAATTAAAAGAGATCGAAAAAAGAGGAAACTCTGGTTAAATAAGAGAAAATATGTCGAGACAATATTGCAGAGGTTTAATATGGAGGAATTTAAATCGGTCAAGGTTCTTATTCCTATTGGGGTAAAGTTATTTGTGGATGAGTGTCGTGATATGTGATAACTCTTATGAGATAACTCGCAACACTGCACAAATATTAGTCGTGAAAAGAGAATGACATGGACTGCTGAAAGGTAGCTCCATAATTCTCCAGGACAAAAGGAATCTTTCGATACACGAAGGTACCCTAAGGACAAACAAAATCAATTTTATGTAGGTCCTTTGGTTTGATTTGAATCTGATTGTATCCCAAAAACTGTCCATGAACAAAAAGACTTCTCAGCCCACAGATTCATCAAAAATATGATCAATAAATGGGGTTGGGAAATTGTCTTTCGGGCAGGCCTTGTTGAAATCATGGAAATCCATACAAACGTGAATCGTGCCCTATTTCTTGTTGACTGGAACCAGGTTTGACACCCATTCCATAAATTGTATGGGATAGATAAAACCAACTTTGAGCAGTTTCTCTTCCTCTACCTTGATTGCTGTTGCTTTTCGATGATTGACGAGATGAATATTTTGTCAAACTAGTTTGGCATTAGGATAAGTCATGATTTAGTGTTTGAAAATTTGTGGGTTGATGCCTGGTATTTCCTCCTTAACAAAATATTGTAGTCAAGAGGCACATCGACTACTTCAACTTTGACACACACAGTTTTACTGTTAGGGTCCTAACCTGCACATAAGTAGAAAAATATATTCAGATGTAATAAAGGTCAATATTAATAAGGCCTTTCAATAAAATAGAATAAGGCAGATGTAAGAAGACCTAATAGAATCTTTCGCTTCTAGAAGGATCTTTCTCTAGATGCTTATTTTTTAGTATAAATATGAGTCGAGGGTATGAGAACCCTAGCTGGGATATTATTGTAATAGAGCTCTGCTCAACTGGAGGTTGCCCCCTCGAAGAGGCCCGTGAACATTGCTTTCAGATTCAAATTGCTATTTCTATTGTTATTCTTATATCATTTCAGTGTTATTGTGGTGAATGTTCTGGTTATATGGCTGTTATTATGCCATTACTAGCATTTTATTTATGTTCTCCATACATTTTATATCTGGTATATTACAAGTGGTATCAGAGCACTTTCCTCGACAGAAAGTGTGGTTTAATTTTTTTTTTCCAGGGTAGAGATGTATTCTGACGTCTTTAAGTCACATATATCTGTCATTATGCGCATAAACCCACAGTTGAGGGATTCATACATGCAGGAAATACAAGTGGTACTTAAGTGCATATCTGTTGGCCACCCTTGTAACCCCTGTTGGTACCCCTTTGAGTGGTAGCGCATCAGACAACACCTGTGTACGGATCGACCTAGATTATCTGAAGCCCTCTTTAGATAAATTGATTAGTCGCCTGACTGCTATAGTGTCATTGAGAACAACACTTGGGAAGACACTCTCTAGTACCTGGGTAGTCGGGTAGTACGGCTAAGGGTACGATCTATCCTCCTTAGTTAGTGCCCTGAGATATTGGGCCAAGTACTACTGTTGGACACTGCACGTATATCAAAGAGATATAGCACAGGGAAAACCCTTATCTGTATAACCCTTGAATACCTAACCCTTGGGGAAAGAAACATAAACAAATTAAAACAGACAAGATCTATTGTTGTGCAACTGTGTTTTGGTTGCCAAGTAAATACACATTTGTTTCTGGTTAAGCATTTGGGCATTTCCTCTCTACAGTATTCTTCAGACCGGAGTATTTGAGACCTATTCCATTGGATTCATCTCTTCGCCCTTATCACATTCATCCATATCATTTTTTGGTAAAAAGTTTTACCTCGCCCGCCCCTTTTTAGTTTCCCCATCCTCATGGCCCATACTCATAGCCAAGACTTGGAAGCTCACTTCAACACCTTGCAATATGGTCTCATTGAGACCCAACAAGAAGTGAAACAACTTAGTGCCAATGTTACTGCCATCAATACAACCATGCAGTCCTCAATGGGGGAAATCAAACAAGACCTCACCACCCAACTTGAATTAGTCTTTTCGACACTCTGCACCAAACTGCATATCCCTACAGATAACCCTTCCTCTTCCTCACCTCCACATACTGAAGGTGACCATTCCTCTCATTCCCATACCTTACAGAACCATCACTTTCAACATGACCTACGCCTTCTGTGGGTGGATGTGACCAAATTTTATGGCTCAGTCCCCACTGGTTGGGTAACCCAAATGGAACATTACTTCTCTTTATACGACATTACAGATGACTTGGCCAAACTTCGGTATGGTGTTCTCCATGTAGATCAAGAATGTTGGGAATGGTGGCAATGGAGAACAACTTCTCGTCAAGGGTATATTGCTTGGACACACTTTGTGGCAGAGCTTTATGAATTCTTTGACACTGACACCAACCATTTGGGCCATTTGACAAAGCTGAAACAATTAGGAATAGTGGAAGACTTTATAGCTACCTTTGAGCGCTTGGCTTTTAGAACAGAGGGCATCTCTGATGCTTTTTTCTGAGAGTGTTTATCAGCGGCCTCAAGGATGAAATTCGGGCCCATGTCCTCATGGCTCGGCCTGAGAGTTGGGTGGAGGATACCAAAAGAGATAAAGAAGAACAATAGGTTGTATCTTCTCAAAACTACAAACCCTCCTTTATCCCTCGCCCTAAACTAGTAAATCCCACTACTCCCTCTACTCCACTAAAGATCCAAAAATTGACCAGGGCTGAAATGGCTGAATGCCAACTCAAAGGCCTTTGTTATAACTGTGATGACAAATATTTCCCGAGCCACAAGTGTAAAGAACAAAAGATTTTTATGGCCATCTCCGAGGATATTTCAGAAGAAGATGAAGAAACTCCCTCTGTGTCTAAGTCACCTGAATCGACTGATATAACCCCTCCCTCAGACCCTCCCGAAGTAGAACCGATCATTTCCCTCAATGCTCTCGCTAGCTTCTCTTCTCCCCAAACCCTCAAGCTAATTGATTACATCAAGCATCGGAAGGTCATCATTCTGGTTGATAGTGGCAACACCCATAATTTTATTCATTGCCGCATTGCCCAAGAAACTCATTGCTACATCCATGCCATCAATAATTTCCAAACCATGATTGCCAATGGTGGTTCCATGAAATGTAGAGGGCGTTGTGAAAATGTGCGTCTCCAAATTGGTGACTACGACCTGAAATCCCATATGTTTGCTATCGACATGGGAGGTTGTGACATTGTTTTGGGTGCAGACTGGCTAAGGACGTTGGGTCCCATTCTCATGGATTTTAAAGACTTAACCATGAAATTTAACTAAGAGGGCCACCAATATAAGTTCCAAGGAATCACCGTCGGTTCACCTGAGATCATTAGTTCCCATCGCATGGAAAAGCTGCTCAAAAAGGGTCATTCTGGTGTTATCGCCCAACTCCATGCCATACAAGCAATAGAGACACCCTCGATACCGCAAGACCTCCAAGCCATCCTTTCTAAACATCAATAGGTATTTTCCACTCCCCATGGCCTCCCTCCTTTCCGTGGTGTTCATGATCATTCCATTCCCCTTGTACCCAAAATCCTTCCTCCCAATATCTGTCCGTATCGTCACCCCTTTTCCAAAAAAAATGAAATTGAGAAAATGGTCTAGGAACTCCTTAATGTAGGCGTTATCCACCGTAGTATGAGCCCCTACTCGTCTCTTGTGGTCATGGTCCAGAAGAAAGAAGGTTCTTGGTGAATGTGTCCTTATTTCTGTGCCCTCAACAAACTTACCATCAAAGACAAATTCCCCATTCCTGTCATATATGACCTCGTGGATGAATTGAGTGGTGCCCAATTATTCAGTAAATTGGATCTTCTCGGGCTACCACCAGATACGTATGAAAGAGGAAGACATTCCCAAGATTGCCTTTAGAACTCATGAGTTCCACTATGAGTTTTTGGTCATGCCCTTTGGCTTGTGTAATGCCCCCTCCACCTTCCAAAGCCTCATGAATCATGTCTTCCTTCCTTTTCTCTGCCATTTTGTCTTAGTTTTCTTTGATGATATACTCATCTATAGAAAAACATGGACATACCATCTTGCTCATGTGGATCGAGTTCTCCATCTACTCTCTCAGCACCATCTTTTCCTGAAACAGTCTAAATGTGCTTTTGGCTCCTTAGAAATAGAATACTTGGGTCATATGGTTGGCAAAGATGATGTCAAGGTGGATCCTAAAAATATTAAATCTATGCAAGACTGGCCTCACACAAATACTCTTAATAGCTTGCGTGGACTTCTAGGCTTAACAGGGTATTGTCACAAGTTTGTTAAGAATTATGGGAAGATTTCAACACCTCTTACTGCTCTCGTATAAAATAACTCTTCCACTTGGACTCCATCCACTGCTCAAGATTTTCAAACCTTGAAGATGTCCATGTGCACCACTCCAATCCTCGCCCTTCCCGATTTCACAAAGACCTTTGTGTTGGAATGTGATGCCTCAGAGAAAGGAATTGGTGTTGTCCTTATGCAAAAGGGTCGACCTTTGGCCTTTACCAGCAAGAAACTATCTGAAATAAATATGGGCAAATCCATCTATGAAAAGGAAATGTTGGCTATTTTGCATGTCGTGGATTTGTAACGTCCTTATTTATTGGGGAAACGTTTCCAAATTAATACAGACCATCAAAGCCTCAAGTATTTTCTAGAACAATGCATTTCCTCCCCAGAACAACATAAATGGATGACTAAACTCTTTGGATATGATTATGCGATCATTTATATGAAAGGAAAAGACAATGTGGCTGCGGATGCACTTTCCAAAAAATATGAAGATGAAGGATCCCTTTTTTCTCTTTAATTCATTGTACCAGATTGGCTCCAAGATGTTCACTAGGAATGGATACAAGATCCCAAAAGTTCACAGTTGATCCACCAATTGCAGTCGAATGCTCCAACATCCCCAGGGTACTCTTGCTTCCATGAGGAACTTCGATACAAAGGCCATTTGTATTTAATTAAACAATCAAAGATTAAATACACAGTACTTTCTGAGCTTCATGCTACACCCAAAGTAGGGCACTCCGAGTTCACCAAAGCCTATGACAGGGTCAAACGTTCCTTTTTTTGAGATGGTATGAAACATGACATTCATAATTTTGTAGCTGAATGTGATGTGTGTCAATGCAACAAGGGAGAAACAATCAAATCACCGGGCACACTACAACCGCTCCCGATTCCACCTACTATTTGGAAGGATATCTCTATGGATTTTATTATCAGCTTACCCAAATCGGGAAATAAATCCTTCATCATCATGGTTGTTGATTGCCTTTCCAAGTATGCTCATTTCTGAGCCCTTCAACACCCGTTTACAACATCCACGGTGGCTCAAATATTCATGGATCAGGTCTTCAAGATTCATGGCATGCCACACTCTATTGTTTCTAATCGTGACCCAACTTTCACAAGAAATTTTTGGCAAGAACTGTTCAAGATACAAGGCATCGAATTACATCTCAGCACAACTTATCATCCCCCTACTGATGGCCAAACAAAAGTTGTCAACAAGTTTTTGGAAACATATTTGAGGTGTTTTGCCTCGGAAAATAAAAATCAGTGGGCTCAATGGTTACCCCTAGCTAAATGGTGGTACAACACTTCATACCATACAACTACACGCATGACTCCTTCTGAAGCGGTATATGGATATAAGACACGTTCAATTCTCTCATACTTATCGGGTGCCTTGAAGGTCCAGGTGGTTGACCTAACACTTATAGCTCGAGAGGCTATTATCCATACCCTCAAAGAGAATTTGGTCATGGAATAGAATCAAATGAAGCAACAAGCAGATCAAGGTCGCTCTGAACGTCAATTTGCAGAAGGGGATCAGGTGTTTCTTCGACTGCAACCTTACAAGCAAAATTCCCTCAAGGCCGAGCATTGTCAGAAGCTAGTGCCCAAATTTTATGGTCCTTATACCATGCTCAAGAGTGTGGGACAAGTCGCCTATCAGTTAGATTTGCCTAGCGATTTGAAGCTACGTCCTGTTTTTCATGTTTCATGCTTAAAGAAGGTGATTGGAGCTAAGTGCCAAATTTAAACCAAACTTCCAGAGTTAGTTGAAGAAGGATCTTGGCTACAACCAGAAGCCATTTTGGACTAGTGTGAGCATCACCTACATCAGAGAACCATCAAGGAAGTGCTAGTCCAATGGAAGGATACAACTCCAGTAGACGCCACTTGGGAACCAACTACCATTCTGCAACAATTTCCTCATCTCAAGCCTTGAGGACAAGGTTGTTTTTAAGGGGGCGGACATGTTAGGGTCCTAACTCACACATAGGTAGAACAATATATTCAGATGTAATAAAGGTCAATATTAATAAGTCCTTTCAATAAAATAGAATAAGGAGGATGTAAGAAGACCTAATAGAAGCTTTTGCTTCTAGAAGGATCTTCCTCTAGATGATTCTTTTTTAGTATAAATAGGAGTCGAGGGTATGAGAACCCTAGCTAGGATATTATTGTAATAGATCTCTGCTCAACTGGAGGTTGCCCCCTTGAAGAGGCTCGTGAACATTGCTTTCAGATTCAAAGTGTTATTTCTGTTGTTATTCTTATATCATTTCAGTGTTACTGTGGTGAATGTTCTGGTTATATTGTTGTTATTCTGCCATTACTAGCATTTTATTTCTGGTATATTACATTTACCCCATAACTACATGGGGAAGGAAGGAATTATTCCGTGTGGTCTAAACGACCGACCACCAAAATCCATAAGCAAAATAGGCAACAGAGACAACTCAGGTTGGCCAATGGACTTCCAACACGCCAATGACATCATGCAAGTCGAGGCACCCTCATTAACCACCGTATGGAAAATGTTCCGCATAAAATATTTCATGGTATAGGCCACTACTATCTAAAAGGAAACATTGTGAGGAAGACGATGTTTCAGGTTGGTTGGATAAAAAAAGATCGCTACTGGGTTACTAGTCTCTACCTTTCCCAAGGGAGACAATAGAGCTTTTCTCTGCGAGGGGCGACTCTAGAGAACCTCCACACAAGACATCACACAAGGGGTCTGTGCCATATCATCCACAATGGAGTAGTTCTAAGTGGCCCTGATGTTTGGATTATGGGAAGCCTTCTTAAACACACCTTTAGGGATGCGAGTCATTGTTTCTCCCATTGCCTTCTCAATTTGGAGAGTATTCGATGGGTTAGTGGCCTCCTTGCCCTTCTCGATAGATTTCAACATTCTGTACTCATGAGTCCTAGTCGATAAATGAGCATCGACATTCATCATGTAAATGTTTAGGGTCAGGTTGTTAGTGGTAGCCGTGGGGGGTCCTTTACTACCCCTTGTCTTGCTTGTGGATGTGGAAGCCTGAGCCATATTTTTCCCTTGTGGAAAATGGTTTTTCAACACAACAGGTTGTTGTTGCACTAATATATTCTAGGATTCTGCAAGTCGAGGGAATAGGTGAGTCAAGTGGTCTTCCGTGTAGATATTACATAGATACTTTGACTTCTTCTGATAAGTTTTTCCCCCGCCAACATTGTTGGAAGCCTTTTTATCCATGTTACCCTTCTTATTTCATTGTTTCTTCTTTCCCTCTGTTAAGAACCAAATACCAATATAGCATAGAAAAACTTCACAATAAGTACTCAACGCCTTGAAAAAGAGAGAATTTCAGTTAATAATCCTCTTCGAGGGGGAAACCTCCTTATACCCCACATAAATGTCCAAATACAAGATGATTCCAAATGAAAATGTCTCCTTGGTATATATAGGAGACTAGGAGGTACAATTACAACTAATGGACTCAAGCCGACATAAATAAAATAACATTACTAATGTAATATGCCCCAATTAAGGGGTAATGAGACACTATTTAGGGCTTAACATGCCTTTCCCCTTGAGACAAGTGTTGTCTGCAATGCTTGAGTAACTCTGGATACTTCTGTATAAAAGAATCATCTTCTCAAGTGGAATCTTCATCTGGTAGTTTCCTCCATTTAATGAGATACTCTAAAATGGATCTATTCCTCAGCTGGCGAATTATTGTGTCAGTGATGGCTTTAGGCTCCAATATGATTTTTCCTTCCTTGTAAAGTTCTAGAAATATAGTTTGAATTGGGATCTTGTCACCTATAACCTTCTTTAAGCATGAAACATGGAAAAATGGGTGTACTCGTGAAGATGCAGACAAATCCAATTTGTATGCCATAGTACCAATCTTTTGCAACATCTTATAAGGGAGATAGTACTTTGGTGATAATTTATTATCCTTCTTGGATTTATTGAGGGACATCCGTTTATATGGTTGTATTCTTAAAAACACCCAATCCCCTACTTCAAAACTTCTTTCATTATGATGTTGATTTTCTTGTTATTTCATGCGATTTTGTGCCATGGTCAACTTGTCCTTTAAGATTTGGAAAACTTGTTGTTGATGCTCGATGTGATATTCCACTACTTGAACCTTAGATTTTTCTTTTAGAGAAGAAGTGATGGAAGGAGGGTGGTATCCACAGAGTGCACTAAATGGTGTCATTTTTGTTGCAGTATGAAATGAAGTGTTATACCACCATTCTGCCAAGGGTAACCATTTGAACCATTGTGTTTGTTTATCAGAGACAAAGCAACGAAGGTAGCCTTCTAGACATTTGTTCACTATCTCAGTTTGTCCATCATATTGAGGATGATAGGATGAGCTATGAGCCAATTGAGTACCCAAACAAGAAAATAATTATGTGCAAAAATGTCCAGTGAAGATGGGATCTCTGTCACTTACAATAATCTTTGGGCTACCATGTAGCTTTTGAACAGTCTCCATGAATGTGTTGGCAACTGTACTAGATTTGAAGGGATGAGAGAGTGCACAAAAGTGTGCATACTTGGTCAGTCTATCAATAATCACCATGATGAAACTCTTTCCTTCAGACTTCGGTAACCCTATGATGAAATCCATGGAAACCTCCTCCCAACACTGACTTGGGATGGCTAATGGTTGTAAAAGACATGGGGTATTAATTGTTTCCACCTTATTTTGTTGGAAAACCAAAAATTCTGCCAAAAACCTTTGAACATCATTTTTAAGGCCATCCCAAAAAAATTCCTTCTTGACCCTATGGTAGGTTTTCAAAAATCCCGAGTGCCCTCCTCCCAGAGAGGTGTGCGATTCCAATAGTACCTTTTGTTTGAGTTGGGATTTCTTACATAAATATAAGCTATATTTGTACCATAGTGAATCATTTTTCCATGTAAATGTATTTGATGCACTGGAATACTGTTGCATTCTTTAAATGAGAGTCCACATGTTTTCTTCATTCTTCCATTCATCCCTTTCTTCTATTATCCAATCATGTTGGATGATCGAGATAACACAGAGAAAGGCCTCAACATATTCATCCTTTCTTGAGAGTGCATCTGCCACAACATTTTGCTTCCCTTTTTTTATAGATGATTTCAAAAGCATAACCCAATATCTTAGTCACCCATTTTTGTTGTTCTTCTGAATATAGTCTTTGTTCCAAGAATTATTTAAGACTATCATGATCTGTTTTGACCTTGAAGTGCCTACCTATTAGGTAAGGACGCAATTTCTTCAATGCATGTAGTATTTCCCTCATTGCCTTCTTATAAATGGGTTTGTGTAAGTACTTTCCCTTGAGTGGTCGACTTTCGAAAGACAAGGGCCTTCCTTCTTGCATTAGGATAGCACCAATTCCATTTCTCGAGGCATCACATTCCACAATAAAGGTTTTTGTGAAGTCTGGAGTGGTCAAGATAAGATCTTTGCACATCACCTCTTTAAGTTGTTCAAAAGATTTTTTTGCCTCTAGAGTCCATGAAAATTCATCCTTCTTAGTTAGTGCCATTAAAGGTGCTGCTATTCTTCCATAGTGCCAAACAAACTTGCGGTAGTAACCTGTCAAACCCAAAAATCCTCTAAGATTTTTCAATGTTTTGGGAATCGGCTAGTACATCATGGCCTTAATCTTGTTAGGGTATACCTTGACACCTTCATGAGATACAATATGACCCAAATACTCTACCTCCTTCACCCCAAAGAAACATTTTGATGGTTTGGCATATAGTTGTTGCTCCTTTAGTAGTTGTAGCACCTTGTCAACATGTCAGACATGATCCTCCCAAGACTTGCTATAGATTAGTATATCATCAAAAAATACTAACACAAATTTTAGACGGAAGGGATTGGAAATGGAATTCATCAACCCTTGGAATGTGGAAGGTGCATTTGTAAGGCCAAAAGGCATGACCAAAAATTCATAATGGCCGTCATGAGTTCGGAATGCTATTTTTGGGATATCTTCTTCCTTCATTCTAATCTGATGATACCCTGAATGAAGATCCAACTTTGTGAAATAGATTGATCCATGTAGTTCATATAACAATTCATCAATGAAGGGAATGGGAAACTTATCTTTAATAGTGATCTTGTTGATATCTCTATAATTTGGACACATACTGTTGGAGTTACTTCGCACACACCTAGGATTTTTTTTTCCTAAGTTTATTCCTTGTTTATTAGTCATAATTAGTCATTATCTAGTCTCCTATATTTTAGGGGAGAATACTCCACCTGGAGAATATTTTCGTTCAGTTGACACTTCAGTTTGACTAGTTGAGTTGATTTTAGATGTTGCATTGGTTTTGTCACCATGCAACATTGGGATCATCACCAACACACTACTCTTTGTTCAGTCAGTTAACTGAAGACTAGTTGACTAGTTAACTCAGCTAGGTGGCAGTTCACTCCCGTAATTTCCTGAGAGACTAGAATAGGTAGCATTTTACTCTTGTAACTGTTGGTGTGTGTCCAGATCAATCTAGACCACCACTATGGCTCATTAGTGTTGTAGGTGAATCCCCCTGTAGACATGTGGATTCCCTCTTGGTCTATAGACTCCTAAGGCCAAGACAGAAAGTGCTTAACATGGACACTGGCTTCCTTTTAGATCTAATCAAGCTAATGAATGAAAGAGAAGGAGAAAGATATGTACCTTATGAATGACGTTTCTCCTTGCAAATTCATGGATGAGCTTCGATCCTGAGCTCCCTAATAGATCCTTTCAAACAAACAAAGGTACAATGGACTTCCTACTCTACTGAGATTAGCTCAATCATAGATCCATCTACTACAGACAAACTCATATGGAACAAGCACAAGTTTGAAAGAAACAAGACAAGCATTGATTATATTAATGAGAACAAGTAAAAGTACTTATAATACTTTGAATGAAGGTGCAACAACCTCTTCTAGTTCTCCTTGTCCAACCCCTTTGTTGAATCAATCTCCACTGATTTCTTTGATGACATCTCACTCATGAGATCATAGGTTAGATGTGATTCTCAATTGTCATTCCACCTTTCACCATAAGAAGGCCTCCTTATATAACCTTGGAGAGCTCCAACCACTTGAGAGATCTTTGGGATAAGTTGAGGATTCCTCTCCTTCAGTTGAGGATCTCCCCTAAGATCATGCCTTGACCATTTATTCGAATCCAACTACCTTCAGGAATTGAGGGATTCTTCCCTTATTTGCCTCAAAAAACCCAAAATTTGCTTAAAATAGGGTAGCGCTCCCCTATAAGGGTGCACAAAGCGCTCAAGAAGTCCCCCAAAGAGGCTCAGGGAGCGCCAACACTCCCTAACAGTTGTTAGGGGAGTTCTCCTCTCCAAAATCCATTTTTTTGTGGTTTTTTCAATGGGAAAAGGTTTATACTCCTTGTCAAGAGGCTTTTCATATTCCAAACTAACCTTTGAGGTGTCTTAAGTGTCTTTATGATGTCGTTAGAGGCACGAAATAGGAAATATGACAGTATACTCTTTGTGACACTTGCAACACTTATTGTCAAAATGCAACACTTGCAACACTCGTAATGACGACACTTGCGACACTATCAAAGTGAGTAATTTTAAGGTGTAACCGATTTCCCTCCAAAGTATGAAGTTAGAAGACGATGATGACTGAAGTACTTTGTAGACTTTTTTGAGCAAAGGCATGGATGTAGAGAAACCGAAAAAAGATGCACACAACCATCAAACAAATATTATGACATGATTCAAAACCCAAGGCAGGCATACCTATGCTTGAGTGATAAAGACTTTTTAGGTATGGCCGCCATAAAATACATTACGGATCCATAATTATATTGACAAAAGGTATAGCCACTGCAGATACAATGTGGATCTATAATCTTATGACATGAACTGATCATAGTCATGAATAATACACAGTGGATCTATACAATGACAAGACATAGCCACGACCAATACAAAGTGGATCTATGTAACGGTATATGTGTCATAGTTCAAGAGAACTCCTTTGCAACCTGGGCAAAGTACATATAAGAGTGATGAATCAACCCAGGGTCTTCTTACTGATCCTGATGTAGTATGAATCTAACCATGTGAATAGATGTCTCGATGTTGAACATGGCAGAAACCACTTGATTACTGGTCAATGATGTAAACCGTTAACAAGCACGAGGGAGATCACCATTGATGTCAATGATTCCCAAGGTACTCTAGTCCATATCGATGAATGTGAATGAATGAGCTGAAGTCAAACATCCATGGAATCATCCGATCAGGGGTCAATGATGTAAACCCACTGTCGGATGCGAGGAGGCCTACCATTGAGGCATGCAGGTCCCAAGGTACTAACTGGTTTCTAAGTCTAGCTCCTAGATAATGTGTTGAATTTGAAAGGAATAGACTCGTCGAAGGAGGGCCTTGATGTATCCCCCATCAACGAAAAAAACTGACACAAATATGAAATTGGTTGATCAAATGAACATGGATTGACACAGGTATTGAAACAAAATATTTGTGATGGTTGACTCTCGAGGTAGATACTTCCCTTGAACATTGATGCATGACAACAGAAATATGACATGGAACAACACTTGATGATGCAGTGGATGCTGTTACTTTTTTCAGGTGACCCAAAGGAGTAAAAGAAACTCAGAGGATTGGTTTAGTGCAGAGGTTTAGTGTATTAAAATGCATGCAAAGACACAGTGTCATGTTCAAGGGCGACTGTAAGAGTTACTTGTAGAGTTCTAAAAAATTGCTTGGCTTGCTTCTTCCAATTTTTCCCCCATCCAGATAGACGAGTACCTTTTTTTTATTTAATGAGCTTGAGGAGGGTAACACATGCTCGATATGACTCACCTTCAGTAATTACCTCTTCCTTTGTTTAATGAACTGGAAGAAGTAAGGGTTCGATCCCATCTGGGCCCTTCAATGTATGAATGTTTGATGAGTCCAGAGAAGGTAAACTCAGTGGTTTTTCATATTTACCGAGTTTGAAAACAACTTAAAGACGACTCCAATGTTGTCCTTTTTTGTAATATTAGTCTTACAAGGCTGAAAAAGAGATAAATTATCACTTGAAAGATGCCCTTTCAAACCTTTTAACGAGGGGGAAAGGAAGCAAGATCACTCGACAATATTTTCATGTTTAGAGAGTTTGAAAAGAGCTCAAAGACAACTCCAGGGGGTTCCTTTTTCGTATATCCATGCAGGTCCGAAAAAGAGATAAAATTTTACCCGGTTGCATTCTCATGTATTTACGAGCATGAGAAAGAAGAAATACTAAGCTCGTCATGCCCCCAGCTTGAAAGTTGGGGGATTAACTCCAGAATGATTATCAAAGGCTGGAGACATGCCCTCCAAGCTTCAATTCATTCACTGACGTTGAGGTTGTCACCAATTTCTCTATTAGAGGGAGAAAGAGGATAAGAGGGGATGAAATGAAGGTTCAAGAGAGGTGGTTGTTTCATTTTTTAATGAGCTTGACACAGAAAAAGAACTATGCTTAGGGCTCTGGGTGCAATCCCCATATGGTTGTTTCATTTTTTAACGAGCTTGATACAGAGAGGAAAGCTATGCTCAAGGCCTCTGTTTCATTTTTTAACGAGTTTGATACAGAGAAAATAAACTATGCTCATAGACTCTCCTTGATCATGGCTTCCAAGAGAATAATGCTCTAGAAGGATACCATGTCAAGGGACAAAACTCGGTCATGGATTTCAATATATCTTCACTTGATGTAAGAAAATTACTCTAGAAGGAACACATGTCAAGGGCCGCGACAGGGGTAAGGAGATCAGGTTCCAATAGCCCTACCGAATAAATTACCATGTCAACTACCGGATCCAAATCATCAGAAGTCGAAGGCATGGGAGACAATGGAAAATCGACATAAGGAGGGGAGATAGATTGTATATCTGCCCTAATATATTCATGAGGGGGAAGAAAAGAGGATCGATGATGGTTATCATCCTGAGGTAGCTCGTCAATTCTCAACATTTCCATAATAGATTCATTCGAGGGAAAAATTGGGGAAATTTAGTCAATCACTGATGACAAGGAACTTAACCGTGATGGCATCGAGGAATTGTCGGGTGCCAATAGATGTTGGTCATCCGATGAGGGAGAAGTGGATTGGATAGAAACGTATGATGTTTCAGATGGACTAAGTGGCATGCTGTCACCTAGTGCATCGAATTCCAACAGAATAGGTACAATCCAAGGGTCAGATGATTCCAAAGATTGATAAGCCATGGTCGAAATCATATCGACGGTGGAAATATGATGTGTAGTCGGTGGAAGTGGTGTAGGGAAGGTACCCATGAGGCTAGAATGTTTTAGTAAGCCAACACCAACACTTTCATATGTGATCTTGTGGTATCCCAACAAAGGAATATTGTTGGTAGCAGGAGTGCGAGCATCAGTCATGCAGAAATCCAACTGATCATCAATGACAATTTTTCCCTGATGAGGAAATTGTACACATCGAGAGACCGACGAGGCAATGACAGTCATAGCATAAAACCAACTTCTTCAAAGTAACAAGTTTTAATCGAGGGGAGAATCGACTACCTAGACATCAACAATAATAGGTTTTCCACCCAATTAGATGGGCAGGGACTGTAAAATCCCATGGGGATGAAAACCTTTCCCATCGAAGGTGCATAACATCATTGGGGATTTGTTAAGTGTGAGTGATTTTAAACCTTTTGAACATACTAAAGACATGAAACAAGTTGAGGCTCCCTCATCCAGAATAGTTCGGTGGATTTGTTGATTGTGAAAAACAACATCAACTTGAAAAGAAAGTTGGTGGGAGAGTTGAGATGCATAATTGTCCAGGTTAAACATGGTATGGTTGGATGACTCATGATCAACAATGCTAATAGCAACTAAGAGCATTCTACGTTGACTGGGATAGTGTTGTATAACTTCTAACGCAGACATAGCACACAGTGCTTGAGGAAAATCTTCAACAATGTTGTAGTTTTGGATGGCACGTGAACTAGGATTAAAGGTAGCTTTGTGGATAGTGCTCTTAGGAGGGCATAAGATAGAGTCGAATGTAGGTTTATCAATATGAAGTGGTCCAAATGGAGGATTAACCGATGGAGGACTAACGGAGGATGATGATGGATCCGGTATAGTTAGTGTCTTTTCCTTTGTCAGGGTTACCTGGTGTGTCGTATGTCTTAGAGTGAGTGTTCAAATTAATCCCATTAAACATATAAATATGTGCACTCATCGAGGCCTCATCATGAGGATGGCTAGAACTGTCCCCGGGAGAGGGGGTTTGAGAAACCATGGATTGCTGCTGTGGAAAAGGTTGAGTAAGAACAATGGGTTGTGAATTTCCTTGGAAATGTTTGGCCACTTCGTTGCGATGTGGACAGTCTCGAGTGTAGTGATCGTCACCAAAAATGATACACGGGAATTTCAGTTTCCGTTGTGGTTGCTTTTCAGTAGTAGGTGTTTGAGTTTGATTTTTTGGTTGTTCATTGTTATTAGTATTTTTTGATTTATGTTTTTTCTTCTTCTTACCTCTGGATTGTTATGAAGGGGCAGATTGAACTGTATTCACCTTAGAGATCTGAGTTTGGGGGTAGGTAGAGGAGAGTGTGGTCTATTGGGAAGTATATTGAGTTTTGAAAAAACGGATAACACCGTCCGCATGAGATGAGGATGAAGGCTTGGATGGATCTGTATTAGCTCGAGAAGCATTCAAAAGAAAATCATACAAAGTACCAGATTGTGAATAATCCAAATCTAAGTACTGAGCCCGAGAAATGGTTTCTTCCTTGGTGACCCTACCACCCATAGCGACATCATGAGCGCTTGGGGGTAAAAGTGATTTAGTAAACCATTCTGCCAATAATATTTCAGGAATGATTACCTTGATTATCCTTCGTCGTCGTCTCCAATCATGAATATGGTCAGAGATATGCACAGAGTCATTTTGACGAAAGGAGGTCAAGAGTTTAGTACCCGTCTCGTATCGAATAGGTAGTTGAAAGTGCGTGAGGAAAGACATAGAAAGGGAATTGAAATCATGAAAAGAAGCACGTGGTAGTTCAATATACCATTTTGCTGCTGAGCCTGTAAGTGTTCGTTGGAAAAGATGCAAATGTACATAATCATCCATGAGGGAGTTTGATGAACACTACAAATGGAAAGTCATCACATGGTTATTTGTATCTTCTCCAATTTTTCCGTCAAATTTCAGAATATCAGAAGGAAGTTTAGCTGGGATAACTGGCCAAACCGATGAATGAAAAATATGATCATTAGTCAACTGAGACAAGTCTGGGAGATCCAGAGTTGCAAGGAAAGGTAGTTGTCGGTTAATTTGAGGATGATACTAGTGTGGCATAGGAACACCAGTAGGACCATAAATTGGGTTAGGTGGATAGTTGTAACCAGTAGGTCCTCCTACATATGGTTGTTGCTGGCCAGGATAAGCAGGATTCGATGATGGCTGAGAGACATTTGCATAACTCGATGGGTTCTGAACATTATAATACAGGTGATTTGATTGCCCATAAGGAGGATAAACATTTTTCCCTTGAGGATGGTAAGGAGTAGGTCCTGGAAGTGGATACACATTCGACCCATGAGGAGGATAAGGTTGTTGTCCCTGAGAACTCCAGGTGGTGTTTCCGATGCCACCTGGATAAGGTTGTCCATAGGATGTTTCAGAAGGAATAGGATTTGATACTCCTCCTTGTGGGTTATGATATGAATGTCCCCCAACGTGGGGTTGGGTAAAAGTGCCTCCTGAAGATAATCCCTAGGATTGTGAAGGGTTTCTAGCAAATGAAGGTTTCCCCCCTGCCAGCGGTGGGTTAACGACTGGGGTATGACTTGCAAAGGGAGGTTTCCCTCCAGGAGGAGCATGAAAAGGGGTTGTCCCCCAGGAGGGGTAGGCCCACCATATAATGGTGGTCCTCTAGGAAGGAAAGGTCTGCTAGATGGTGGTTTCCCTCTAGTCAGTTATATTTGGCTGGCAAGGGTCTGCATTCTCTGGTGCAAATATGTCCCGACAGGATTGTGCGGAACATGTGGAGTTGTAGGGTGAAAGTTTGTAAAAGTGGGCGTAGGGATCGAAGTGCCTTGGGAATGAGTAGAGGTGACGAGTCTAGCATTAGGATAGACTTGTGCTGATGCAATAGTAGGGTTAATGACCTGATCGATGGGGTGATTCATGGTTTGACTAGATGGTCCACTTTCAACAGGAGGGTCATGAGGATTAAAGGGTTGTCAGAAGGACTCAAAATGCTCATAGAGGTCACGTCCTGATGAAGTCATCCATATATAAGGAGAAAGTGTGGGATTTGTATCTACTGCAGTGGTAGGACGAACAAGATTCCTATACTCATCACCAAAGATTGCTTATGTGGATCCCATATATGTCTCGGTAAAATCTCTCACAGGTAACTGTGGGACCTCTTTGTCTACGAAGTTCCCAAGGGAGTCTAAACAAAGAAAAAGTGGTTCGAGAGGGGTTAACAACACAGATGTAGTGCGTGGAGTGGGATTCTCAACTGTAACCAAAGCTCCTTCTGAGTTATCTAACGGAGGAACAACAACACTCTCAGTGTTAGATTGATTTTCTACCTCTCCACGGTAGTTGTCTTCTAGAGTATTAGGAGGTAAGAGTTGGTAGCCTTCCAGAGGAAACCCTTGCATCCTACGTGATTGGCGAAGACCTTTATCGTCTATGGGCTCAATTTTGGAGAATAACAGTACACGTTGAAAATCTAGGGCCAACTAACAAAAAGAAACATCATATGCTAATAAAATCTAGGAATCAAAACCAAGCAAACAAAACTTCTCTCGATGATCGTACTAGTTGGTGATGAAATCCAACGTCGCATGATCACGTCAAGAAGGGGCTTTGATATGGTGGAACAGTTACAATGGTGACCTACTTAATGAGCTTTGACCTTGGTGCAAGCTTCCATGCAATAATTGTGGATTTACCCTCCAAGGAGCCCGAATGAGTTTGACCAATGTCTGTCCCAGGTACAGTGAGACTTCCCTTCACTATCACCTCATGTAAGTACCTAAGGATTATGGAAACTACAGACACCAACTCGCAGTCAGCCGCTGGGCGGGTACAGTCGACTGTTCGATCTGAACGTATGGGCAGGATAACAAGTCTTAAATCAACTCGAGAGGCTCCCACACATAATCATGGGTATACCTTCAAGTGACCCCCAATATACGATCCGACCACTACAAACAGTTGAACCACAGAGGGATAATCTCCGTAACTCACCTAAATGTGACCTCGTGTGTAACCCCTATGTGAGAGGGGGATCCCAGAAAGCCTATACGAAAATTGGATTTGGCTCTTCCTATCTCAGGATGCTAATGTTTGTTTTGAAAACTTTGGAGAGTTGTACTCACAGCGTAATCCAAAGTGATAATCCTAGTCTAATGTTGGTGGAAGATCCTAAAAACAAAAATGTTCTAGATAATTTTTAATTAGCGTTGATTTTATGGTTGTTCTTTACTCAAAGGGTGTATGACAATGAAACTGATGGTATGATGAATCAATTCCGAAAAATGCACAAGAATATGATAAACAATCGTTTCTTTTGATGAATGGCTATTTAAGGGAAAAAGAGAAAGTTGTTTTCACTATCAAACACTACTATGCAATGTCCTCAATCAATTTGTTTCTCACTCAAATCCGATGCAATGCTAAAAATTTCAGAAATGCCTTCTAACATCCAAAACAATCACTAAAATATGTCCTTTTTCTTATATGTGAATGATAATCATATGTAAAACTTCTAAATGTCAATCAGACTTAAGGATTAAATAGTCAGAAGCAAACCTCACACAAAACAAAAAAACACACTCTTGTCGTGAAATAGACAAGAAGGACAAAGATAACCAAATTGCAAACAAGAACCAGAAACCTCAAACAAAAAGAGAAATGATGGAAAGTTGACCTCAAAGATCAAATGAAAAGGTTCATAGACCTTTGGATTTCCTCACAAAAGTTTTCACTCAGTCAGATAAAGGAGAAGAAAACAACAAGTTAACTTTAGGTCAACAAAGAAAAAGAGTGGTTTCAAGGCAAGGAAAGAAGATGTCAAAATCCCAAACAAAAAGGATGAGTTCTTAGAAAAAAGGGTGTTTGAAAGCCAATATCAAGATGGACTGAGAGTATGGGACGTTGAGCAAAAGCCAAAACCAAGAAATAACTTCAGAAGATGAAAATTCTGGAGAATTTCTCACAAAAATGGGGTAGAGATTTGGTGTAAGGGGCACCAGAGTATTCCACCTCTCTGTGTAAGGATAAAGGGGAATTCTAGCACTCTGAATTCAATAGGAGGGAAGCACTTTGCTCCAAAAACTCACAAAAAAGTCCAAAAAATAAAAAAATTCAAGAAAATTCAGTCAATCAGGGTGATCATGATGACATAAAGAGGCAATGAAACCAATCTAAGAATCAACATGAAAATATTGAGAATATCAAATCAGTGGGCAAAGGGCCAAAACAAGATCTGGGAATGGAAACAAAAATTAGAGATTTTCCCCAGTGGAGTCGCCAATTTCTATTGTAGGTGAATCCTCCTGCGGACAAGTGGATTCCCTCTTGGTCTCTAGACTCCTAAGGCCAAGAAAGAAAGTGCTTAACATGGACACTGACTTCCTTTTATATCTATTCAAGCTAATGAATGAAAGAGAAGGAGAAAGATATGTACCTTATGAATGACATTTGTACTTGCAAATTCCTGGTTGAGCTTCGATCCTGAGCTCCCTGATAGATCCTGTAAGACAAACAAAGATACAATGGACTTCCTACTCTGCTGATATTATCTCAATCATAGATCCATCTACTATAGATAAACTCATATGGAACAAGGAAAAGTTTGAAATAAATAGACCAAGCATTGATTATATTAATGAGAACAAGTAAAAGTACTTACAATCCTTTGAATGAAGGTGCAACAACCTCTTCCATTTCTCCTTGTCCAACCCCTTTTCTCAATCAATCTCCACTGATTGCTTTGATGACATCTCACTCATGAGATCATAGGTTAGATGTAATTCTCAATTGTCATTCCAACTTTCACCATGAGAAGGCCTCCTTATATAACCTTGGAGAGGTCCAACCACTTGAGAGATATTTGGGATAAGTTGAGTATTCCTCTCCTTCAGTTCAGGATCTCCCCTAAGATCACGACTTGACCATTTATTCGAATACAACTGCCTTCATGAATTGAGGGATTCTTCCCTTATTTGCCTCAACAAACCTAGAATTTTCTAAAAAGAGGGTAGCGCTCCCCCATAAGGGTGCACAGGGTGCTCAAGCACTCCCCCAAAGAGGCTCAAGGAGCGCCAACACTCCTTGACAGTGGTTAGGGGAGCGCTCCTCTCCAAAATCCATTTTTTTGTGGTTTTTTCATTGGGAAAAGGTTTGTACTCCCTGTCAAGAGAATTTTCATCTTCCAAACTAACCTTTGAGGTGTCTTAAGTGTCTTTATGATGTTGTTAGAAGCATGACATAGGCAAGATGGTAGTATATTGTTTGTGACACTTGCAACACTTATAGTTAAGATGCGACACTTTCAACACTCGTAATGACGACACTTGCGACACTGTCAAAGTGATTAATTTTGAGGTCTAACAATTAGTTACTCATTTATCCTATATATATTGTAAATTATTCACTCTTTGAGTGTGGAATACGGTTAATGGGAATTATTCCATTCTTTCTATCTTGCTTCTTCTTTCTCAATTTCTCTCTGCAAATGTGTGTAGTATTTTCTAGCTAGATCTATTCTGTGCAGGTTCAACACATTCACATGGTATCAAAGTCGATGGACTGCTAAGAAAAATCTACGCCAAATTATTTTTTGCAGGTACTGAAGATTGAAGAATACATAAAGATGGAATGTATGTTTTACTCACCAACAATACTTCTCACACCTCATAACTATTTAGAATGGAAGCCAAATATTCTACTTCTTCTCAGAAGTAGAGGCTTATACCAAATAACCATGGCAATGGAAGTAGAGCCTGATTCTGCCAATGAAAAAAATGGCTTTCTCAATAGACAAGATATGGCCATAGGAAGTATCGGCATGTTTGTTTCTCCCAGACTTTTCCATCAAGTATATGAAGAATCACAAGGATTAATTCCAAATGAATTATGGACCAGATTGGAGGTCCTATTTGAGAATAAATAATATTGTGAAGAGTTCATGTAGGAGGTCGAATAGATAGAGCCAGAAGAGAATCCATCAGAAGATCAAGTCTCTTATTATGAAGAGTCTTATACAAAAGTATTTGCAGAAATTTGTATTCCATTAATTGAAGATGATGTCTACTCCATTTCAGATTTGTTTTCTAAAATTCATGTGGAAGATATATGGCATGCATATTAGGAGTCACATGCAGACACTTTTGCATGCACCATGCATGCATCTCAGGAGTAAAAAAGGGAGCCGCACACATCAGATTCCATTCTGATATTTTCTGAAAAAAAATTGCAGAAACAAATTGGATATTTGAATTTCTCTCGGGAAAATATCCAATTTCAAGAAAAACATCGTTCGAAAGGGAGTCCGGAAAGTGAAGTTATGATCGTTTTAAAATCAACAAAATTTCAACATTTTTCTGGAAATTGCCGCATGGTTTTCAAAGTTTCATCCAAACTTTATTTGGATATTATTCATTACAAGAAGATAAAGTGGACATGAGTGGAAATATCAATGATGCATATACTTCATCAGATCCGTGCAGACATCTACATCTTCAACAAAATCTTCAAAGAGCACAAACTTGCAGAGTTGCGAGGTTGTCTTGGAGTGAAGGACATGGTTGCTTAGCAATTTCCTTTTGTTCCTTATCATTTTTTATTTTATGCATGGTAATTTGAGGGGGGGGGGTTGTTCCCATGAGGTTTTCCCTCTTTCCTCGTTTAGTTCAGTGTATCTTTTGTATTTGGGTACCTAACATGGCCTCGTAGTTGGGACCCATTCTTTATTTTCACCATAGTGATGTTCAGGGGGGGTGTTGGAGTTACTTCACACACACCTAGGATTTATTTTTCCTAAGGTTATTTCTTGTTTATTAGTCATAATTAGTCATTATCTAGTCTCTTGTATTTTAGGGGAGAATATTCCACTTGGAGAATATTCTCTTTCAGTTGACACTTCAATTTGACTAGTTGAGTTGAGTTTATATGTTCCATTGGTTTTGTCACCATGCAACATTGGGATCATCACCAAGACACTACTCTTTGTCCAGTCAGTTAACTGAAGACTAGTTGACTAGTTAACTCAACTAGGTGGTAGTTCACTCCCGTAACTGCCTGAGAGACTAGACTAGGTGGCAGTTTACTCTTGTAACTGTTGGTATGTGTCCAGATCAATCTAGACCACCATTATGGATCATTAGTTACTCATTTATCCTATATATATTGTAAATTATTCACTCTTTGAGTGTGGAATAAGGTTAATGAGAATTATTCCATTCTTTCTATCTTGCTTCTTCTTTCTCAATTTCTCTTTGCAAATGTGTGTAGTATTTTCTAGCTAGATCTATTCTGTGCAGGTTCAACACATTTACATATACACCATGAGCCATCTTTCTTGAATACCATTACCACCGGTGCAAAGTAAAAACTTTGGCTAGGTATAATAATGCTAGCCTCTAACATTTCTTCAACCATGCACTCAATTTCACTCTTCTAGGCATAAGGGTATTTGTATGGCCTGATGTTAGGAGGAACACTCCCAAGAATTAGGTGAATATCATGATCATGATTTCAAGTGGGTGGAATACCTTTGGGAATATCTTCAAATACTTTGGAATTCTTATCAATGATCCCTTGGAGATCTAGGGGAATAGATGGCTTAAATGTTTGAACATCTAGTGAGCATAGTTTTTCAATTACACCTTGATGCCCCTTTTTCAATAATTTTTTCATGCCATTGGAGCTTATCACCTTACTGGGTTTCCCCGTGATACCTCTTAACTCAATTGTTTTTCCTTCCAATGAAAATTTCATGAAACTTTCTTGAAAATTAAAAGCCATTGTTCCTAATGATTGTAACCATTGGATTCCTCATACGACATCAACACCACCCATGGGTATAGATATCATTGTACTATTCATTACATATTCCCCCATAGTAAGATTGATCTTATTGAATTTTCCCGAGCAATTGATAGTTCCTCCATCTGCAATCATTTCTTGAAACTCTGGTGCTGGATATACAAAGCAGTTGAGAGATTTGGTTAATTTATAGTGAATGAAATTATGAGTACTACCAGAATCAATTAAGACTATTACCTTTTTATTTTTGATATTTCCTTCGATATTGAGGGTTTGAGGAGTGCTAATTCCAACCAATGAATTACACTATATCATGGGATTCAACTCTTCAGAAGAAATCATGTCTACATTTTCATCTTGAGATGGTTCTTGTTCTTGTTCTTGTTCTTCTTCCTCTTTACAATCTATGTAGAATAATTTCTTCTCACCACACTTATGTCCCTTACTTTACTTTCTATCACAATTAAAGCATAAACATTTTTCTTTTCTTTCCTCCAATTGTTGAGGTGTCAACCTTGTAGGTTGAGGTGTTTTATAAGAGGGAACATTATTCTCTTGATAGATGTTAGTAGTGATCCTTCTAGTAGCCATAGCCATATTTTTACTTTCAACGTTTCTTGCCACCCTAAATGAATTCTCCAATGATTTGGGTTCCCAAAGACGAACCTCATGTTGAATGTTATCCCTTAAAGTTCCTATGAATACATCAATCAAGTGCTCATCTGGAATATCTGTTACCTTTATATTCAATCTTTGGAAGTTCTCAGTGTGCTATGTAACTGAACCCTTTTGCTTGAGATTTATCAATTGGCTAAAGAATATATTGTTCCTTGTATCATCATATTGTGCTATCATTTCTTCCATGAAAATAGTCCAAGTGACGAATGATTTGTGAGAACAAATCCATCGATACCACAAAATTTGATTGGGTTCTAAATATAAAGAATAAATCTGTACCTTTTGTGTATGTGGCACATTATGTAGATCAAAGAATTGCTCCATTTGAAGTATCCATGTGATTGGGTCCTTGCCATCAAACTTCCTCATATTTATCTTAGGAAAGTGGTTGGTCTTCAACCCAAAGTTAGAGTTTCTCCATTCTTGATTGATCTTCCTTGTGTCCTCATCATGAATTTCATGGGATACATTTTCACTTTCAGGTTTCCTCTCTATTAGGAAAATTTTCAATCCTTCCATGATCTCCTTTTTTAAACCATCCATCTTAGTATTTATTGCCTGCAACTTAGCTTCTGTTGAATCCATCATCTCTTGTAGTTCATCTTTTGTTACTGTCTTCTTTTGTAAATCATTTATGTCCCTATGCATTTCTTCACCTTCATTAAGAGTCCAAGTAGGACTGTCTAGATGCTTATTTGGGGTAGAAGTTCCCTTTTTTGGTGGCATGTTGGCCAAGTATCAATTTAAACCTTGATTTTGAGGTGGTTCTGTTAGAAAATCTTTCTTTTATTGTATCTCCAAAATTTCGGCCCTTCTGGGTATGAAACTTTATTTTCTGTAGTTCTCTGATATTACTTCTCTGCAATGCCAGAGGTTTGATCAAAATTGGACGTGCCAAGTGGAATTTATGGTAAATTCCCCACAACTTGTTGATTTTTGTCCTTTCCAGGAGATGTCACTTATATAGCATGCCCCGCACAAAATGATTTATATTAAATTATGAAACTTGTTTCATAAATACTTAATACTGTCCACTATCCAATGCAACTAGTCTCACTCAATTTGGATACTCTAGGGAGAATTTATTATTGTTTTACCTGGAACACCTTCTTGAGACTAGTCAAATACCCTACCTTCCACAAGGTGCATCTACAAATGTAAGGTGACCTAGGAGTGGAAAGTTTGATCAAAGATAACTAAATAATTTCTATGAATATTATCTAGATTTTATGCTATGAAACATTACATAAATTGTTTTATAGAGAAAATTCCGCGATGACTCTATTTAGGATGATTCCAGAACCCTATCTTACACAGGCTGTATATACCTAAGTATAAGGCCTCATGAGATGAAATTTTAACCCAAATTACCTTGATTTGTCTACTAAATATCCTCAAAAGGGTTCCTTCTGAAACATCGTAGAAAACAAGTTATAGGGAAAATTACAAGGTGTCTCAGATGTAGCAGTGAAACCCCAAGATCTTGACCTCTGATACCATATGTTAAGAACCAAATACCAATATAGCATAGAAAAACCTCAGAATAAGTACAAATCGCCTTGAAAAAGAGAGAATTTTTGTTGATAAGCCTCTTCGAGGGGGAAACCTCCTTATACCCCACATAAATGTCCAAATACAAGATGATTCCAAATGAAAATTTCTCCTTGGTATATATAGGAGACTAGGAGGTACAATTACAACTAATGGAATCAAGTCGACACAAATAAAATAAAATTACTAATGTAATATGCCCCAATTAATGGGTAATTAGCCACTATTTAGGGCTTAACACCCTATGTCTGCTAGTTAGCCTTGGGATTTGTCGACTGCACATTGTGTACATCTGACATCTGGGTAGTGGGGACAAATGAACTAGGAGTCGGGTTGGACACAATCTGTTGTATCGAAAATTGTTGCAATTGATTTGAAAACAGATGCGTGGAATTTCTTTATGTTGAGCTCATAATGCCATCGACGTGGGGCTCAGACTTTTTTTTTTCCTTATCGAGAGTATAGCTTGGCACATCTAGAAAGATCTTGTAGAGCATGCCATACTGAGAGTAGATCAATTATAGCTGTTGGGATTTCATAATAGCCTCCTCTACTGAAAACACCCTGAACGTTTCTACGTCTTTGGATATACAAAGAACCAAAGACTTCAAGAACCACTCAAGAAAGAAAGCAGGAGGGAACTTGACTGTAATCAAGCTCTTTCTTCATCGCCATTATCGAATATGATTAGAGATGTGGTTGGCCTTGGTTTGCTCAAAGTTGGCCAGTAGTTTAGTACCAACATCGCATCTCATAGGTAACTGGAAATGATTTAAGAAGACTATCGCAAAATAATTAAAGTAAGAGTACCTCGAGCCATTGATCTCAATATAACACTTCGTATATATACAATTGTACCCTTCGTATATATACCTCGAGCCATCGAGCATCATAAGTGAAAGGTAGTCACATCATCGCCTGGATCTTTGCCAGGATTTCCTTCAAATTTCAGAATATACAAAGGGAAATTGGTCAGCATGGGGGGCCAACACGGATCATGATACATCGGGCCATTAAGTAATCTCGGCAAGTTTGGAAAATGCAAGGTTTCTAGAAAGGGTAGTTTCAGTTGTGAATTATTTAGAGGAAAAGAGGGCCCTGGATTTTGACTGGCGCCAGGTTGCTAGGAAATGTTGGACTGCTGGTTAGGGTTTTGGTAGAAACTATGGCCTTGACCAACAAAAGGAAATTACATCTATTGAGGCATCATTGACTGACTCCCAAAATTGGATGACATAGCTTGAGAAAATATTTCTCCATGTGTTGTGTTCCAAGGACCTTGGTAGGGGATGCCCCAAACCGATCCACTTGGTATAGGTATAGAGCCTTGCCTGGGGTTCCAGTGAGTATGGGAGGGGTTACCCCCGAATGAAATTCCTTGGGATGGAAACGAGCCCTACCAAGGATTACAAATACCCTGTGTGGGGTATACTCCAGTGGTCGCTCCTTATGAAAGAATGGTACCTTGCATAGAGTTCTATTGACAAAAGATGGGTTTGCCCCCAATCAAGAAAGTGGACGAAGAAAAAGAATTGTTCCCAAAAAAACCAAACAAAGAGAAAAAAATAGATCCCATCGACATTGTATAATATGAACGTCCTAAACTACCTCCACCAAAAAATCTATAATTAGCGTTAGTCTTGATTGGCTGCTGAAAAATGCCACCGAGCGAAGGGAACAGAGGAGGTATTTGACCCCCACCGTAAGGAATATAATTAAAAGGGTCAGTAGTGCCCGCAGTTGACTCTTGCAAGGGAGAGTTTGAGCTCCCCCCCCCCCTAGACCCATGGTATGTAAGGTAGAATAAGTAATAGCCAAATTTATATAAAAGTCGGGCCTCCCATATGAGAAGGGAGTGTCCTTTGCATTTTGAGTAAAAGGAATAGTGGTCAAAGCTGTTAAAGGAATTAGACCACTGCCTGAAGTTGTGGGAGTCAGGACAACTAAGGTCTTGACTGGAGAAGGTGGGGGAGGAGGTAGGATTCCCCCTCCAGTAGTAGTCGTGACAGGAGTAAATGGACTTTTAGACAAAGTAGCAACAATCACTTCCCTTGTCACCCATGTCACCTCAGGAGGGAAAATCTGAGTCAAGATCGACACCGACAAGTCGGTAATCATAGGAGTTGCTAGCCTGAAACCTTCAGTCTCCAAGTCAGAAACAATGGATTCTTTTGGAACTAGAAAGTCTCCTCTCGGAGCAAGCTTGGGCAAAGTTTCCTACGACCCGATCACTTCAAACTATCCTTCTTCATCAAGTCTTCTCCTCAACGGTGGTAGAGGTGTCTCCAAAGTAACCGACGATAGGCCCTGAAGCCTTCTCGACCAACATATTAGTTGATCTTCCACTTTATGAAATGATCAAACGACACAATAAGGCTTGACTAGCGTAGAACAAAAATCACACACTAAAATTTTTCCTAAAGATAAATCAAGAAGTCGACTAACTAGTGGGAAGGATGGTTACACCAATCGACACTAGAGAAAATAACTAGTGCAAGTGAAACTTGAACACGTAAGCACCCTCTGGGTATACTCTGTGAAGCGCGATCTGACATCCACCCTAGATCCCATAGTATACCCCTACAATCATCTGTGTAAGTCCATAAAATATGGGAAACTAGGTTTCCAGTTCGCAGCTAGTCACTAGGTAGGTATAGTCAACAGTCAGGTAGATCGTAATGAGTACAAAAGACAACCAAGTCTGAAGTCGTTCAAGGGTGCCTAAAGTAATTGGTATAGAATACAACCAAGGATATCGAATGGATTCAAGGTCCACGAATATCCATAGGAAATTGTGATTGGTATTTTTCCTGAGAAAGACATTCAATATACAATGCCCACTACATTTAGTCCAGCTTTGGAGGGGTTATCTCCTCTTCCTTTCCTTACGCGAACTCGTGTTTATCCCCTATGTTAGAGGGCGGTCTTGTCTAACTCTTACGACTCTGGACTTAAGAAACTCCCTATCTCAGACTCCAATGATTTTTTTAAAATGGCCTTGAAGTGTTTCCTCTTCACACCTAATTGAAGGCCCTAAAACCCTAAACTAGTCGGTGAAGCCTACAAACAAAAAGTCCAATATATTTTAAGTTAAGCGTTAATTTTAAGTCTTGATTTACACAAAGGGTGTGGTTGTGAAACCGATGGTGTTATGAAGAGAAGAATAAGGAAGATAAATTTAAATCATTTGAAAGAAAAAATATACTTCGAACTTAAAGGAAATCTTATAAAACTCTTTGTAAAATTCAACTTTTCTAAACAAAGTTTCAAGATCTTGTAATTTAAAAGTTTCCTAAAAAGTGCTTTCATTTGACTAAGAAAAACTACTTGTATTTCAGGAAATCGAAAAGAACTTTGAAATGAAGACTCTTTTTCTTTTGCAAACAACAACCTTCAATACTTTACCAAGATAAATGCAAGAAACTAAATTCTTTTGTTTTTTCTGATTTTTTGAACTGCTTTAACAACAAAAACTGAAGTAATTTTTTTTTTCTTGGTTTTTCAAAGCAAAAAACATGAACAAAGAGAAAACTGAAATTTTTTTGACAAATACCCTAAGCCAATTGCATAAACACATAGATTTAAATTTTAACCAAGAAACCAAAAGGAGGATCTAAAACTTGACAGTTCGCTCTAAACCTTTTAGGGAAAAAAAAGAAAACTAAGGAACAACTTAACCAAAACTTTAACCTAAGCTATGGACAAAGACAAAGACTTTGATAGGTTCAAGAAAGTCCTGAGAAGTCTAAAATTCTATCAGGAAAGGGACAAACTCTCTCTTTGTTAAAAAATCACTTTCAAAACACAGAGACATGGGCTATTGCATCAATAGTCTACATATGTACCTGAGCTATCTACTGTGCAGAGCACGTATGTACGTGGGCTAACCCAAATTAGGGCATGTACATATGAGAATTTTCAAAAATAAAAAGACTAGGCAGACTGACAGGGTAGGGAAAGTTGGTATGCACCTTGCAGATGACCAAAAACCCTTAAAAGACTCAGTAAACTTGATTGAAACTCAAAAGGCAATCAAGAAGCCAATTAAAAAACCCAAAATACCTCCCTCTAAAACCCTAGAGAGACTCCCCAGTGGAGTCGCCAATTCTTCTAGCGGAAAACCCCCCCTATAAATATACCATGGTTTAAAGTATAGACAGATAAAATGACTCCCTAAAAGTCAATCTAATTTCTAAACTACCACAAACATTCAAAAATAGATTAACAAAAAATAGTGAAAGAGTCAGTCGGAAACTGTTGGGCCTCAGAAATGTCACATTTATATCCTCTTTTTCCTTCACTATTCCTTACATTTCATCGTCCCATTAACCTTCCATCATACCATTTTCATAAATATATGTGGGTTTCTCCTTATTATTTTCCATTGTATTCATTT
>ML794670.1:198118-231022 GCA_009831015.1 Picea engelmannii
TTATTTTCCATTGTATTCATTTCAGTATTATAAGTGAATTTGTGATTAAATATTAGAAAAATAACATATTTTCATTACATATCAAGGTTGGATGAGTTTGATGATGTGTGCAGGCATATGTGAAGATTTCAACAAAGTCAAATTTTACCACCTAGGCTCAAATTCGAATTTCATCTTCAAGCTTTGAAGATTTGAAGAATATTTGGGACAATCATTCAAGCATATTCAAAGGAGAAGATCATGGAAGATTTGGATGGCATATCCTATCTAAGATATGTGAGAGATGTGTGGAGAATTTGAAGGGATCATATCTTCTAATAATGGGAAAGTAGTTGAGAATGGTTGAGAGAATAGTGGATCTATAATTATGACACTCTTCAAGACTCTCATGTATATAAGAGAGTGTTCTCTCTTCATGAGGATCATCATATCATTCATAATTGGGAGATTATATTGGGAGTTAGAATCATGTTATTCATAATTTAGTCTTGTAATTAAGAGAAGGAGATTCTTATCTTTGTTATTCTTTCATGCTTTGTCATTTGACTCTTGTAATATAATTTGAGATTGATATATTGTGTGAGCTCACATATGTATTTTTTCATTCAACTCTTCACATGTTGTATTGCTTCCTAGATTAATTTCCTACTTTCCTAGATTAGTCTTTCAATGCTTTCCTAGATTAATTTCATTTCAACAATTTAGATTAGATTACTTCTGCTTCAGTCCTGCATATATAGTGTGTGTGATTTGTAAGCCTACGAACCTCGGATTGAAAAATTAAATAGTTGGGAAAATACTACAACGGAATTAAACGACAAATTTTCCGCCTAACAGAAACTATACCATTTACCCAATGTTCGGTGCTGATCTCCTCAAGCTCTATAGCTCCCAAGGCTGCAAGTCTCCTCCGAAAGCTAAACTGCATCCACAACTAGGAAAAAAAGGCTGCAAGCATGCTATTTTTATTCATAAATTAAGGTTAAATATAAAATGTTATGTATAAATCAAAGAAAAGACATAAAAAATCATCATTTGGGACAAGGAAAAGAGATTCTTTTATTCATTAATCAAATATTGAAGCTTACAACCTTTGCAGGTGGACTCTCCACGAACCTAGTTCAGGCTCCTCTTAAAAATGATCCAAGTGCACCATGAATAAGCCTCTTCTCACAATATACTATTCACCTCAAAGGGAAGAGAATAGATTGTATGGAAGAAAAGGGGCTATATAGGGAATTATGAGGCAATAACTCACAAAAGGTTGCAAAAGCTTGGGCAAGGAAGGGAAGGAAATTTAGGCAGAGTTTCATTGTTCTAATGCTTGATTGTGGAATGAGACCCCAATACCTCCTTTTATATGAAAAAAATGATAGTTATTCTATTGGGGGACAGGCTATCATAGGTGAATTGGTTGGAAAACCTCCAATAGCCCGTAAATTCCATTGAATTCTTTACAACTTTTTAATTTTTGAAACTTTTGGAGGTATATGTGGGTTGTTTAGTGTGCAACAAGCATACATACGTGGTATGTCTATCATGTAGCAAGTGTATGTACGCGATAAGTAGTGCAGAAGGTAGGGTACATGCTCTAAAAATTGGTTTTTTAAATAGAGTTCCTCAATAATGATTTGGAAAATTATGCAAATAGGAAGGCCAATGCCATGTATGCATGAGTAGGGAATTTTAGGGTTATAACAATTACTCATCTAAGTCCCATCAAAATTCTATTCAAGTCCTTTATGGAGAATAGTTTTCTCTTGAGAACTTTCATCCATAGTATTTGATAAGTTATTGGAACCTCGAAGTTAAAGTAGACTAGTGGAAATCCTAGCAACAAATCCAAATGTTGCTTGAGGTATTGACATGCCATTGTTTCTATAGTCATTAAAATTTTCATTTGATGTTTTAGTTTGCATATAATGATTTGATATTATAGATTCCATATCATTATTTACATAGGTATCAATTAGGTTTGGAATACATTATACAATCTCTTCCATCTCCTTATTGGCCTCAAATGCATCGCTTGTACTATCATCAATAGTTTCCCAACTTGTAGCATCATCACGATCCTTGACACCATCATGAAGGATACTTCAATATCCTATCTTTGAGACTTAAGGTATGAAGATAAAGGAAGAAATTATCCCTTCACTATTCCCAATCAATTCTCAGACAAAACTTATCCAAAAATACTTTAGTCCATCTAGACCATTTTTGCTGACATAAGGTAGATGGATCTCCACAAATTATAATTTGACCTTGTTCATGGAAAAATTGAAGGATTAGCTGGTAGTTGGTCCAAGTTAAATATCTAGGGCCAATATCAACGTAAAACAATTCTTGGCCCTCTTCATTTGCAGTATGAAGCCAAACATATTTTATCATTTTAAGATTTTGATAGGCATTATCAAGGTCATGAAAGGAATCCTTCTCCCATTTTTCCAAAATTTCAATATTTAGTGGGGAAGTTAGTATTTATTTTATTGAAGTGATAGCCATTTGCCTCTCTGCTTGCATATTCAAGGAATCATTGCATTCATGCAATGTCATAAGGTCGTTGAATGTTCTTTTTGTCTGCTTTATAGAAATTGCATTCTTGATTCCTACACACTTGTCTGTAGAAATTGATGAAGCTCCCGCTGAAAACATGTTGAACTATGGCTAATGAATTTCCTTAGTTAGCATGTCGACAACACTTTCAATTTTACGAGGTTCATACTTAATTTCAATCAAAATTTTGTAACCAGAGAAACCATTTCATTATCTTGGAGCTATTTTCTACCATTAGATTCTCATTTTAAAATTTTTATGGCATGATCTTTGAATCTATTCTGATGGTGAATTTGGCAGGATTTAAATAGAGCTTGAAATGATTAACAATTTTATTAACAACAATAATCTCTTTATGGTTAGAGGTGTAGTTAAGTTTAACGGATTTAAAGGAACTGTTGTGTTGGTTTTGTCACTTGAGTGAGGAAAACAACAACACTTGCATGTCTAGATGAGCCTGCTAGACAAGACAAAAGTTTTTTGAGTGGGTTAGATAAGCCAAACATATGTATAAACAAAGAAGTAAACTAAAACAACTAAGAAATACATGTTATAAAGAATGATAAAATTGAAACCATGAAAATCAAACAGTGACCAACATAATGCTACTAATGGATTAATAGATTATTAGGAAAAACATCGTAGAGAAAGTTTAGGGACTTATGAGTCCCCTCTTCCTCCTTGGGAGGGATCTCGAGTTTCCTAATTGAGAGCTCTTCATACAATGGAAGAAATAGAAAATGGTGAAGAACAACAATGCCTATTCCCTCAAGATGTGAGTGGAATGGCCTATTGCAATGGTGCTTAAAGGCCTCCAAGAGAAAATAGGATTCCCAAGGAAGAATTCTTCCAGCATAACAATAATATGAAAATCTTGGTTTATTAGCACACCCATGGCTCTTATTTATATCATCCATACATGGAAAAATGTAATTGTTTCATAGTGCGAAAAAGGGGCCTTTTAGTGCACCCTCTAGCCCTTAACTAGCCCCCAAGCTACATTTCGCTCAGATATGAGTGTCAAATCATGTTGGGGGTCAGACCAAAAGTGGTTGAGGGGCCGAAAAGATCCATAAATTCATCCTTCATAGAAGTGTGTGGATTTTATCGTACACAATCACGCACTTTGTGCATTGTGCACTCTGAGGGATTTGTTGGCTCGCGCATACTGCACACTATGCACGTGCTTCCTTTGGTGAATCTCCACATTTCAAATTTTGACCCAATTTTTATAGTTTTTTGGATTTTGAATGCATTTTGGTGTTGTAGGTGGACTAATTGTTGTTTGGAATTGATGTGTTTCTTTAACCATTTGCGTGCAATGTTGTAGATGATTTTTCAGTGTTAACAAATGCCCCCTAATGTGTGAGGTTAGGAGCATACATATATCCAAAATACATCAATGTTTCTTTTGTTGAGAGTGCCATTGTAATGAAGAGTGAAGGGAGGAATTGTAAGAGAGATACGTCAGAGGGAGAGGGAAAACTGTGGGACTCAAACCCTTTCTCTAGGGAGAAAAAAAAATTGTGTACAGATGAGGCGGGCATTACCCATGCTCATGTCATGAGACCAACATGTGAGATTGTAACTGAATATGTATGTTGATGTAGATAACTGTAGCGCCCTCGGGGGTGGTTGATAACGACATATGATAGTTCTAAATGGTGAACGAACTCTGAAGTGAGGCAAGGACGACTGTAAGAATTGTCGATGACTCATAGGCATTGATGGCCTAAAAAATTCAAAGGTCTTCGGCTAGTATAAAACAACTACAATAGTCACATAGTAAAATCCACCATAACATGAGAGTTTTTTTGAAGTCAAATGTTATGGGGATCAACGAATTCAGAGAGAAATGATGATTCTCTTTGTGTTGTCCAAGACTCCTCATTTTAAAGGTAATGAGAGTCAATATATTGTCGTCCTTCTGGAAACTTTGTTGATGTTGACACAAAGGGAGACAAGAATCCAAGAAGAAAAGGAATTCGTGAAATCCATTGAGATGATATCAGGTACTGACAGGTAATATGAATGAAGTCAAGATTTTGGGAGACTCAAGACTACCCTTGGTTGGGGAATTTTGAAGGATGATTGACAACAATCGTAAAATTGGATCTAGGGTTAACGGGACGACAAGATATGGGGTTAAACTGCATTAGAGGCTAAAAAAGTGGACTAACTCAGAGATCATGGGTATATGGACTTGGGATACTCGGGGTTTTTGAACGATGTCGGTATGAAAAGAGAGTGGATTCCCCAACCAAGGGCGACATGGGTTTCTTTTCCTAGGAAAAAGACTGTTGTCAAGGGTGACAACAAAAAAGCTAAGTATATGTTGGAAGCAAAGGATTTTTACAATTACGAAATAAATAAAGAATAATTTAGGTTGAGTATACAAATACAGAAACGGGTGCCCCAGTGAAAGATGGCTTGGCTTGTTAGGGAGAAATTTTGTGAAAGAAAAATGGTGGAGGGTGGGGGATCCATGGGTGGGTTTCTGTATTAGGTAAATGGAAGGAGGAAAATATGTGGATGGAAAAACTGATTATGGATGATATGGAGGGCTAATGATACTGCAGAGGTGGAGTCAATAGAACATAAATGATATGAGCTGAGAGTCCATTGGGAAAGTTAGCAATATGATGAGAGGAAGTATGGGGTTCATTCTTGGAAGTGCATAAGACTATCGGGACTCCCATCCCTAGGGGGTGAAATCAACATGAGTGTCAAGTTGCCAAGGGTAACTATGAATGGGACAAATCACGTGGGGGAGAGTGATACCGGGTGATGTACCCAAATGCGGCAGGGGTAAAGGTACTGCAGAGATAGATGTAAGGACCCTAAAGGTAAATGTCAGAGGGTATGACTGGGATATGCAATTGATTTAAAGAGGGAATAATTACATGCCAGTGTTAAACATATACTTGAAGGGGATGTAATCTTGCGGAACAAGTACCTGCACAAATGAAAAATAAATACTCAATGCGAACAATATATGATGATAAAGAAGATATACCAACTATTTGATAAAATTGAACATGAGCATGCGTACCTGAACGTGATGTGAAAAAATGCTCCTCCGGGGCCAAGTGTAGATGATGGCACGAGGAATGTGAATCTTCATATAGTGGGACCAATATCCCATAACTGAGAACAGATTGGAAAACAAAGGCTCTGGGCTCATGTAACAAAGTATGGAAGTTGGGAAGAAGGGACTATATATGGCTGGTGGGCCCACAATGCCACTTCATTTTCACTGACACTATTGGTGATGTGGCGAGAGTGTTGTGAGGTGACTTGGAAGATTAAGAGAGCTTGGGGATACCAATCAGGTGGGTGAAAGACCTCTTGTGAGATAGAAAGTGCTTGATGATGGAGCACATTCCAAGGGAAATCAGGGGTAGTGAGTTCCTCTAGGATATCGTCGTCGCAGTGGAAAATGTGAGAATATAGGGGATCCTGGGAGGTGGTAGGGAGAAATGTCAATGGGTAAATGTTATTGTCCTTGGGAGAGGAGGACATAGTAGGGATATCGTGTACAGGGTCTGAGGGCCCACTGGACATAAAAAAATATCATGATACTATGGATGGTACCTCGATCACTCGGGTACTGACGACAAAATATATCAAATATCAGTAATGTGAGCCTCAATAGGGAGTGGATGAGAGAACTATGGCCGAGACGTGTGGTGTACTACAGCTAACGTTTGGTGAAATTGAGGTATAGATGGACAATGATGAGTGTAGTGGCCATATTCTAAGCATGTGGAACAAGAGAATTTGGTTCGCAACCCTTTATTGCTTTGAGTTGAGGACTCCGTAGTAGCAGTGGACATACTTGGTGAAGTGGTGAGCAATGTGGTTGCTCTAGGGAGTTGTATCATATTGTGTAACTCGGGAAGAGTAGGACATATATTAGTGGGGTGTCCTTCTATTTCTCATAGGGTGCAAGGAGGTTTAAATCGGGGAGGAAGTGGAGCTGTGGGACATTTCTTCTTTCGTCTTCCCCTAGAAGTGGAAGTGGTGCCACCAATTAGGAGTGAGGGTGGTGTTGCAGAAGCCTGTACTGGGATATGCTTCGGTATTCCCTATGTATGAGGAGGGAGATATGATTGAGGAACCATCACAGGTGGATGAAGATACCATACAAGGATGACAAGCACCATGTTAGGAAGGGTAAGGCTTGAAACTACCTAGAATTCTTGGACTCCAAGTGGGGGGTAGAAGAAGGGAATTTGGGTAATGGCTTGAGGGACTGTCTCCCAAACCGAGATTTTCTCCTGGAGGGGGCGGGGAATCAAGGATAAGTGATGTGGTGGGGTTCTTAGGGAATTCCTGAGGTAACAATTATCCAATTGGTGGAACTTCGATGTGAGGAGAGGCCTTGGTGGGAGGGTTAGTGTCACCGATATTTGTTCCATTATAATATACTACACACACCTTTGCTGAATGATGTAGGAGATGTGGTGCTTCATGATATGCCCCTAACAAGGATGGGTCTATGAAAATTCCAGGACCCATGTCGATGATTGAAAAATCATATGAGATAGTGCGGAAAAGAGGAAGAATGTTATCAATGTTGGCATAGTGGTTAGGCTCATAATGTGTAAGTTGGTCAATGGTGATGATTTTCCCATTGTGGGGGGAAATCATCATTCAAAACATAGAATATGCCACCGCCTTCATGGAATACATGTACCTACGTCCGAAGAAGATATTGTAATCAAGTGGGGAGTCAATAAATTCAATGTATATTAAGATGGTTTTTCCCCCAAATTCTATGGGGACATTTTGAAAGATCCCTTCAGGGGATGATGGTCGACCGTCATAAGCTATCAAGGTGATGGCGGATGGTACTAGCTCATGTGAGCCAAGTTTCTTCCATACTAATTTGGACATGATACATGTGGATGCACCTTCATCGATGATGCATCGATGGACTGTGATGTTCCATATCTTAACTGGTATCTATAAAGCTACAAGGGCGGGGAGGCTTGGTTCTCTGTTATCAAGATCAAAGGTGATGAGTCTAGTATCAGTTGGGTCGACTTCCCCCAAAGCAGAAAGCAAGGATTTCCGCTGAGTTGGATAGGTTTGGAGGACCTCCAATACAAACAAGGCTACATGAGACTATGCTAAATCGTCGACCAAACTGTAGTTATGGGCTACCCTAGCATGAGGGTTATTGATGTTTCATCGTAATGGCATACAAGGTATATGAGGGTTTGGTTAAGTGTTAGGGCGTGTAATCATCAATGGTTGTCTGATTGTAGCTAGATATGTTTCTAAGGTAGTTGGGGTAGATTCAGAGGGAACACCATAGTGGTGCCCACATGTTTGAAAAATAATCTCTTCTTTGTTGGTAAGGAGGATGTTGCGATCGACCAGATTTCTAGGTTGATTGGGACCTAGGTTTTGATACTGCCCCATTTGGGGTGGAGCAGGGTGTACCTCCTATTGTGTATTCATCACACCTTGGTGTAGAATGGGGTTTTGCAAAACGGTCGGAGGTAGTTGTTGCAAATATATTTGTGGGGCCTGCTGAGGGGTAGGTGGCATTGGAGGATGTTTTGCATTCATGGACTCTTTCATCCATTTGAAATCGAAGATTTGGGGGAAATGGTGTGTATAATGTCCATACTTAGCACAGAGAGTGCAAGGGAAGTTAGTCTAGAAGTTATTGTTCCTACCTTTTCATGGTTGATTGTTATTGTTTCCCCCTTGGGGGTTTTGGTTGCCTTGATTCAGGTTTCCCCTAGCGGGAGGATTTTGTTGGGGGTTATTTCCTCCTCATCCCAAGTTGTTATTGTTTTAGTTTTTCCCTTTCTTCTTAACATTATTAGGTGGATGGGACATATTTTACATATTCAATTTTTCAAAAGTATGAAGTTTTTAAATGGGAGAGGGTTGAACAAAGTTAATTCTGGCTTGTGGTTGTTCGGGTGGAGGAGCACTCGGTTGTGGAGGACCATGAAATGGAAAATATGGGATATTTTGTGGAGATGATCTATATGGCATGTAGGAAGTTGAAGTGCTTCCACTAGTGCTAAGGTTGTATGCAGAGGTAGAAGGTGAACCTGTACTTGGTTGAGAGGTTGGATACATCATGGGTACCGGTGAGGGTCCACCCATTGGTGGAGGGGGAGAAACAAGCTATGAATGTTAGTGAGCCAGAGGAGGGTAATAAGACGTCCCTACGTATGGTTGTGGATATGGATGTGCACCATAAGAGGGTGATGGGTGGTCATAAGGGTTGAGATGGTTCATAGAACCAATCAACCCATCCGCAGCATAGGACACCCCATGTTTGTCCTGGCCAAATGGTATGGGTCTAGGTGCATCAAGAAATGCTATGTAAAGTAACCTGAATGAGCATAGATGAGGTCAAACTATTGGGATTTTATGATGGCTTCTTCTTCTGACTGAGGAAAAATGGATGCTACATCCTTGGCAATAACAAAGGCAAGTGATTTGAGAAACCAATCAAGATGTTATTTTTTGGTGGTTTCCTCTTTACACAAACTACATCGTCGACACCATTCATGTATGTGATCGGATATATGGATAGTAGTGGTTTGTTTGAACTCAGAGAGGATTTCTAAGCCAGTATCATGACGCACTGGTAGTTGAAAAAAGGACAAAAAGGCCTTGTCTAGTGATTCAAAGGTCACATGGGATCCTGATTTTTCGTCCACATACCATTTGATTGATGGGCCTATAAGGGTTCTTTGTAATAACCTCAAGCGGATGGAATCATCTATGATGTTGTATGAATATCACCATAAATGGAAGGTCATAACATGGTTGGTGGGATCTTTCAACAGTTTTCATTCAAACTTCGAAATATATGAAGGTAGTTTGGTAGGCATATTCGACCATGTGGGGTCATGTAAAATGGGATCATTTGTGATTTTATTCAAATAAATAATGTTGAGGGATGCCAAGTATAGAATAGGGAGATTTGGGGGGGGATTATTTCCATCCATTGTGTGAGTAGGTAGTGGACCTGTCCCTTGAGAGAGGTTTGGTGGGGTTGTACTTCTTCCTTGAGAAGAAGTTCCCCCCCTACCTCTTTGTGAAGGAGAACTAGTGGATGGATGGCCTTGGGAATTGGACCCAAGCAAAGTGGAACCAAGTAAAGATGATCCCAAAAACATAGCACTCACGGGGGTGTGAGATGGTTGAGCTGGTGATTTGGCAAGATTAAGAACTCCTCCTAGAATAGGAGGGAGATTCTGCAAGCATCTAGAATGACATGGATTATGTGGGTCCCCTATAGTTTTCTAATATAAAAGTGAATGTGTGAAAATGGTGACCAGAGAGAAATAAATGAACAAGAGATTTTGTATAATTTTGGACCTTTCACAAGATAGTATAACTCACAATTTCATGTAATCAAATGAACATCATACATAAATCAACTGTAAAATAAACAAGCATGTGGATAGGTGGACTTTTTTCGTATGGGGGAACAATACAAACAAATTCTTATGTCCTAAAAGACGTATCGTTCTTCCTCTCAAACAACACCGAGCATTAGAATAGCACTCAACGGTGGGGTCTGAAGCCACCGGAAGAGGAACTAGTGAAGGTTGATATAATTAGTTATAATGAGGGGTAGAGGGTGCATATCCTGGAAGAACTGGAGATATTTTCCAATAGCCACACAAATACTAATAAAGGTGTGATTGAATCCCACAATCACCACCTGGGTAGATGTCCTAAGTTTTGGCCACCATGTACCTCGTTCAAAGTGCAACATTTATATTTTGGGCCTTAGAAATGGGTCATGGGCTCGATGCCCTTCTAAGAGTTGGGTGACTCAAGGAGGGATGTGCAGAACAACCATACCTCAACCTTCAACCCTTCATGAGTATCTCCATACCTTATGGTGCAGGAACACTTGACTTGGAGGATTTGAAAGTTCCCTATTTCTCAACTTCTATTGTTTGAAACTATGAGAAGCTGATAACGAGGGTTTATTTGGATGCCTACCCCCGAAATCCTACCTAGACTAAAAAATTCTTTGGGCACCTCCTGTGGAATAAAATTTAGTGTATTATTAGAAAAAATTTAGATGTGGTGGGCTGAGAGATTGGGGGTGTGGACCAATCTCGTTTGAATTAAATGGGTGTGGATAATTTCTAAAGAAGTAGTCATATCTTTTGGAATTCCTTTGGAGAAAACCTACTTCGACTTCCATTATTTCAAAATAGAAATTATGTGTGTGAGGAGTGGCTTTGTGTGAAAGCAAGTGAAAGAGTGTGCCAAGATTTTAATAAGTTAAGTGTGATATTGCAACAAGTGGACTTCGTGTGGTCCTTACAAATATTCTTTACCTAGCTTACTATGTGTCTTTGGTACAACCTTGCAGAATATTTAAAGACCTACAAAACTAGCAATGGACATATGGGTCCTTACAAATCCTTTAAACTCCATAAATGTTGTTTATACTAAGAAATATTTGAAAATATCCTATATTGAAATCATGTGGGCATGTATGGGCCCATTACTTTGATCTTTAAACTTCCCTAGATTTTGATGTAAACTAAGAGAACAATTTTAAGAAACTATCCTAAGTTTTCAACATGTGCGCATGTATGGGCCCTTACAAAACTTTAAGATGATTTCAAAAAACTAAGAGGAACCCTTGGGGGTCTTTGTACTCTCCTAAATATTTTTGTTTAAGCACTACTACATATTGAAAAAATTGCAACAACTACTTGCGACAAAAGTACTCTTTCGTCGCAAAATTCAAGAGAAAAAAGTTCAATTTTTCAATTTTGATCTAAATCCACCCTGTATTCATTTCTCTATCGAAGGAACCAAAATTTCGTCTGTTTTGTGACGATCATAAAGATGGTGGACTATTGTCTCTATTTCAACAAACTTGTGTTTTCGTTGCAAGAACGACGCTTGGTATTGACCGTTACACTTTTTGATACTATCCATATTGGTCGTTATACATTTTGACAAAGTTTAAATTGATATAGTCAACATTCGTCGCAAGAGCGACGAATTGACCATTACAACCATTCCAGTTTTTGTCAAAGTGACCTAAATATAACAAATAAAAAAAAAGAAATATTTAGGTTACGGTCGTCTCAATTGCAACGATCGTGACCTAAATTGACCTATAAATATTTGACGATTTAAAGATGTCGTGACAATCTTGCTATAACAACGACGGTTTCAAAAGGGTATTTTTGTGTGGAAGTTGTGTGGAAGAATGCCGCAGAATATAGTTAGAGGTGGGGAAAAAATTAAAGCGGGTGAAAATGGTGATGGTAGATGTTATTTCCCTTGCAAAAAATGTTGCCTCATACGTCCCATAGGAATTTTAATAGCAACAACTACAAAACATTGTAGGAAATATGGGCACATTGATGGCAGATCGAATGAATATCGTGCCATGGTAGTTAGCTATATATTCATTATCTATTTTTATTTTGTCAATTTTATATAAAATTATATATATGTATATATATTGTTTGAATGTTTGTTATAGTATACACTAATTTTGCATGATTATTTGTAATTATAAAGTTAGAGTTGTCCTCTAACTTTCCGTAGAATATTTGTTAGCATAAGGGAAAACCCAGGGTTCAACACTACAATAGTGCACCAACAAAACCCTAACTACCGACCCTTTTGGAAACACCTGTGAAGCAGATGAAGTCTCACCCGAGGTAGAGGCAGGGGTGGTTGTAGGACTCAGGTGTCTGTAACCTTAGCTGGGACACATATCTATGATTATAATACTTAATAGAGCACTTAACACCATTAGTTCATCATTATTTAACCAATATCTACTTCACAAGGAAAACATAGCATCATAACATTCACCCTAATCTAATGTATTTAAGAACTTAGCATAAATAAATGGATCAGATCTAGCAGATTCAAGAACTAAGCACATTCACCTATATAATATCTAGCATCTAGATTCATCATAAGCACAAAGCATAAACATATCTACCTACCTATCTATACCAAGCACTTAGAAAATAACACATAAATACACCAACACATCGCACAAAAAATAATAACATAGTATTTACGTGGTTCACCCCCACCCTAGGGCTACGTCCACTAACTCTTCTTCTTTAGTAGCTTCAATCAGTCATATACATGCACAGAGCCACAAAAACCCTACTCTTCATAGGATAAGAGATCTGCATGCACCTTTCTAGATCCTCCTTCCCCAATCTAGGTCTAGCACAAAGCTTTTCACAGTCTGTTACAACCACTTGCACTTAGCTCTAGACGTTTCTCACAATATGCACAGAGCATATACAAACCATACTTTCACTTAGCACTTAGCTTATCGCCCCTCTACTTATGTCACCTGGCTACTTATTTATACTTTAAAAAATAGGCCTAAACATGGGTAAACCCATGGGCCGACATCCCATACCCGTTACTGTTACACATCAAAATTACTCACTTCAATAGTGTCACACGTGTCATCATTATGAGTGTTGTAAGTGTTGCATCTTGTCCGCAAGTTTCGCAGCTTGACTATAACTGTTGCAAGTGTCACAAACATCATACTTCCATATTTCCTATGTCGTGCCTCTAACAACATCATAAATACACTTAAGACACCTCAAAGGTTAGTATGGAAGAAGAGAAATCACTTGACAGGAAGTAAAATCCTTTTGCCATTGAAACAACCACTCAAAACTAAATTTTGGAGAGGATCGTTCCCCTACCCACTGTCAGGGAGTGCTGGCGCTCCCTGAGCCTCTTTGGGGGAGTGCTTGAGCACCCTGTGTACCCTTTTAGGGGAGTGCTACCCTTTTCTGAGAAAATTTTGGGTTTGTTGAGGCAAATCAGGGAAGAATCCCTCAATTCCTGAAGGTAGTTGGATTCGAATAGATGGTCAAGGCATGATCTTAGGGGAGATCCTCAACTGAAGGAGAGGAGCCCTCAACTCATCCCAAATATCTCTCAAGTGGTTGGACCTCTGCAAGGTTATATAAGTAGGCCTTCTCATGGTGAAAGGAACAATGGAGATTGAGAATTACATCAAACTTATGATCTCATGAGTGAGATGTCATCAAATAAATCAGTGGAAATTATTTGAGCAAAGGGGTTGGACAAGGAGAACTGGAAGAATTTGTTGCACTTTCATTCAAAGGATTGTAAGTACTTTTACTTGTTCTCATTAATAATCAATGCTTGGCCTCTTTCTTTTAAACTTATGCTTGTTCCATATAAGTTTGTCTATAGTAGATGGATCTATGTTTGAGCTAATATCAGTAGAGTAGGAAGTCTTTTGTACCTTTGGTTGTTTTACAGGACCTATCAGGGAGCTCAAGATCAAAGCACAACCTGAACTTTGCAAGGACAAACGTCACTAATAAGGTACATATCTTTCTCCTTCTCTTTAATTTATTATCCTGATTAGATCTAAAAGGAAGTCAGTGTCCCCAGTGGAGTCGCCAATTTCTGGTGAAGGTGAATCCCCCTGCAGACAAGTGGATTCCCTCTTGGTCTCTAGACTCCTAAGGCCAATATAGAAAAGTGCTTAACATGGACATTTCTATTGTAGGTGAATCCCCTTGTGGACAAGTGGATTCCCTCTTGGTCTCTAGACTCCTAAGGCCAAGACAGAAAAGTGATTAACATGGACACTGACTTCCTTTTATATCTAATCAGGCTAATAAATGAAAGAAAAGGAGAAATATATGTACCTTATTAGCAACGTTTTTCCTTGCAAAGTTCAGGCTGAGCTTTGATCTTGAGCTCCCTGATAAGTCCTGTAAAAAAACCAAAGGTACAAAAGACTTCCTACTCTACTGATATTAGCTCAAACATAGATCCATCTACTACAGACAAACTTATATGGAACAAGCATGAGTTTGAAATAAACAGGCCAAGCATTGATTATTAATAAGAACAAGTAAAAGTACTTACAATCCTTTGAATGAAGGTGCAACAACTTCTTCCAGTTCTCCTTGTCCAACGTTTCCCTTTGCTCAAATAATTTCCACTGATTTCTTTGATGACATCTCACTCATGAGATCATAATTTTGATTTAATTCTGAATCTCCATTATGGATTTCCCCATGAGAAGTTCTCCTTATATAACCTTGGAGAGGTCCAACCACTTGAGAAATATTTGGGATGAGTTGAGGATTCCTCTCCTTCAGTTGAGGATCTCCCTTAAGATCATGCCTTGACCATCTATTTGAATCCAACTACCTTCAGGAATTGAGGGATTCTTCCCTGATTTGCCTCAACAAACCCAACATTTTCTCAGAAAAAGGGTAGTGCTCCCCCAAAAGGGTGCACAGGGCACTCAAGCACTCCCCCAAAGAGGCTCAGGGAGCGCCAACACTCCCTGATAGTGGGTAGGGGAGCACTCCTCTCCAAAATTCAGTTTTGAGTGGTTGTTCCAATGGAAAAAGGCGTGTACTTCATGTCAAGTGATTTCTCTTCTTCCATATTAACCATTGAGGTGTCTTAAGTGTCTTTATGATGTCGTTAGAGGCACGGCGTAGGCAATATGGTAGTATGATGTTTGAGACACTTGCAACAATTATAGTCAATATGTGACACTTGTGGACAAGATGCGACACTTACAACACTTGTTATGACACTTGCAGACAAGATGTGACACTTACAACACTTGTAATGACGACACTTGCGACACTACTGAAGTGAGTAATTTTGATGTGTAACATATTGACCCCCAAAGTATGAAGTTAGAAGATGTGATGACTGAAGTACTTTGCAGACTTTTTCAAGCAAGGGTATGGACTTAGATAAACTGGAAAAATCTGCACAAAACCATCAAACAAATATTATGACATGTTTCAAACCCAAGGCAGGCATACCTATGCTTGAGTGATAAAGACTTTTTAGGTATGGTCGTCATAAAATATACTGCGGATCCATAATTATATTGACAAAATGGTATAACAATTGAAGATGCAATGTGGATCTATAGTCCTATGACCTGAACTGATCGTAGCCATGAAGAATACATAGTGTATCTATGAGATGACAATACATAGCCATGACCAATACAAAGTGGATCTATGTAATAGTATATGTGTCATAGTTCACAAGAACTCCTTTGCAACCTGGTAAAAGTACATATAAGAGTGTTGAATCAACCCAGGGTCTTCTTACTGATCTTGATGTAGTATGAATCTAACCATGTGAATAGATGTCCTGATGTCGAACATGGCAGAAACTACTTGATTACCGGTCAATGATGTAAACTGTTAACAAGCGCGAGGGAGATCACCATTGATGTCAATGATTCCCAAGGTACTCTAGTACCTTCCAATGAATGTGAATATATGAGTTGAAGTCAAAAATCCGTGGAATCATCTAATCAAAGGTGAATGATGTAAACCCACTGTCATACACGAGGAGGCCTGCCATTGAGGCATGCATGTCCCAAGGTATTAACTGGTTTCTAAGTCTAGTTCTCAGATAATGTGCTGAAGTTGACAGGAATAGAATTGTCTAAAGAGGGCCTTGATGTATCCCCCATAAACAATACAAAACAGACACAGAGATGTAATTGGTAGATCAAATGAACATGGACTGACACATGTATTGAAATAGGATATTTGTGATGGCTAACTCTCGAGGCAGATACTTCCCTTGAACACTGAGGCACATCATCAGAAATGTGACATGGACCAAAACTTGATAATGCAGTGGATGATGTGAATTTCTTCAGGTGACCCAAAGGAGTAAAAGAAACTCAGAAGATTGGCTCAATGAAGAGGTTCAATGGCTTAAAATGTGTGCAAAGACAAAGTGTCGTGTTCTCAAAAAACTGCTTGGATTGCTTCTTTCAATTTCCCCCCCATCTAGATAGATGAGTACCTCTTTTTGATTTAACGAGCTCGAGGAGGGTAACACATGCTCGATATGACTCACCTTCGATAAGTCCTTCTTCCTTTGTTTAATGAACTTGAAGAAGTAAGGGTTCGGTCCCATATGGGCTCTTCAATGTATGATTGTTTAACGAGTCAAGAGAAGGTAAACTCGATGATTTTTCATATTTAGAGAGTCTTAAAACAACTTAAAGACGACTCCAATGTTGTCCTTTTTCGTAATGTTAGTCTTGCATGGCCGAAAAAGAGATAAACTACCACTCGAAAGGTGCCCTTTCAAACATTTTAATGAGTGGGAAAGGAAGCAAGATCACTCAATAATATTTTCATGTTTAGAGAGTCTGAAAAGAGCTTAAATACGACTCCAAAGGGTTCCTTTTTCGTATATCCATGCGAGTCTGAAAAAGTGATAAAAGTCTACTCGGTTACATTCTCATGTTTTTTAGAGAACGAGAAAGAACAAATACCAAGCTCGGTATGCCCCCAGCTTGAAAGCTAGTGGCTTAAATCTAGAATGATCATGAAAGGTTGGAGACATGCCCTCCAAGATTCAATTCATTCACTGACTTTGAGGTTGTCACCAATTTCTCTACTAGACGGAGAAAAAGGATAAGAGTGGATGAAAATAAGGTTCAAGAGAGGTGATTGTTTCCTTTTTTAACGAGCCTGACACAGAAAAAGAACTATGCTCAAGGCTCTGGGTTCAATCCTCATATTGTTGTTTCATTTTTTAACGAGCTTGCTATAGGAAAGAAAACTATGCTCAAAGCTTCTATTTCATTTTTTTAACGAGGTTGTTACATAGAAGAGAAACTATGCTTGTGACCTCTGTTTCATTTTTTAACGAGATTTCCACAAAGAAAAGAAACTATGTTCGTGACCTCTGTTTCATTTTTTAACGATCTTGCTACAAAGAATAAAAACTATGCTCATGGCCTCTGTTTAATTTTTTAACGAGCTTGCTACATAGAATAAAAACTATTCTCGTAGACTCTTCTTAAACATGGCTTCCAAGAGAATAACGCTCTCGAAGGACACCATGTCAAGGGACAAAACGTGGTCATGGATTCTAAGAGATATTCAATAGATGGAAGAAAATCACTCTGGAAGGAACACATGTCGAGGGCCGTGACAGGGCTAAGGAGATCAGGATCCAATAGCCCTACCAAAGAGATCAGGCTCCAATAGGGGTAAAATGTCTTTATCACTCAAGCATAGGTATGCTTGCCTTGGGTTTTAAACATGTCATAATATTTGTTTGATGGTTGTGTGCATATTTTTCCGTTTTATCTATGTCCATACTCTTGCTCGAAAAAGTCTACAAAGTAATTTAGTCATCACGTCTTCTAACTTCGTATTTTGGGGGGAAATCTGTTACACATAAAAACTACTCACTTCAATAGTGTCGCAAGTGTCATCACTACGAGTGTTGTAAGTGTCGCATCTTGTCCGCAAGTGTCGCATATTGACTATAAGTGTTGCAAGTGTCATAAACATCATACTGCCATATTTCCTATGTCATGCCTCTAATGACATCATAACAACACTTAAGACACCTCAAAGTTTAGTATGGAAGAAGAGAAATCACTTGACAAGAAGTACAAGCCTTTTGCCATTGGAACAACCACTCAAAACTGAATTTTGGAGAGGAGCTCTCCCCTAACCATTGTTAGGGAGTGCTGGCACTCCTTGACCCTCTTTGGGGGAGTGCTTGAGTGCCCTGTGCACCCTTTTGGGGGAGCGCTACCCTTTTCTGAGCAAATTTTGGGTTTGTTGAGGAAAATTAGAGAAGAATCCCTCAATTCCCAAAGGCAGTTGGATTCAAATAGATGGTCAAGGCATGATCTTAGGGGAGATCCTCAACTGAAGGAGAGGAATCCTCAACTCATCCCAAAGATATCTCAAGTGGTTGGAACTCTCCAAGGTTATATAAGGAGGCCTTATCATGGTGAAAGGCATAATGGAGATTGAGAATTACATCAAAATTATGATCTCATGAGTGAGATGTCATCAAAGAAATCAGTAGAAATTATTTGAGAAAAGGGGTTGGAAAAGGAGAACTGGAAGAAGATGTTGCACCTTCATTCAAAGGATTGTAAGTACTTTTACTTGTTCTCATTAATAATCAATGCTTGGCCTATTTCTTTCAAACTTATGCTTGTTCCATATAAGTTTGTCTGTAGTAGATGGATCTATGTTTGAGCTAATATCAATAGTGTAGGAAGTATTTTGTACCTTTGGTTGTTTTACAGGACCTATCAGGGAGATTAGGATTGAAGCTCAGCCTGAACTTTGCAAGGACAAATGTCGCTAATAAGGTACATGTATTTCTCCTTATCTTTCATTTATTAGCCTGATTAGATCTAAAAGGAAGTCATTGTCCATGTTAAGCACTTTTCTTTCTTAGCCTTGGGAGTCTAGAGACCAAGAGGGAATCCACTTGTCCGCAGGGAGATTCACCTACAATAGTTACATCATCCCAAATCCCAAAAAGGACCCAAAAAGGGGCCGAGATCCCACGATCTTTTCTTAGTATTGCGCTCCATCTTCGACAAGCTTGACCAAAATAGGTCAAACTTGACCAAGGATCTCCCAAAACTTGGTGAAGGACCAACATGCCCCCAACACTCACCCGTGACTCATCTCGAGTCACTTTGGTTTGACTAGTTCTGTTTCAAACACCTCAAGCTTGGCTCAAGCTGCTTCGATTTATTGCTGTGATACAACCTCATGTTCAATGAACTCTTGGATGATTGTATCATTGATAGGTCCCTCTAGACATTGTTCATCTATACTGACAACCTGCTCTAGCTCTGATCCTTGGCCTTATACCTCTGTAAATAATTGATAGGCCTTATCTTGTATGGGTTGGAGATTCTAAGTTACCTCCATAACTATGCTCTAGATAGTGTGGATTTTCTGTTGGGTGGTCCGCTGATCTTGGGAGAACTTCATTCTTTCCACAACTGACATGGGATTCAGCTGCGCTTATATCTTTTTGGCTTGATACTTCGTCTCTTGGAGCTGCGAATCCAGTGCCTTTAGTTCCGTGTTCTCCATGAGTTGTTCATAGGTCTGGGCACTCGGATCAGTGAGTTTCTTATATTCCAGGGTAAGATCCTTTAGCCTTTCAAGTGCGCTCCGAGCAGTTTCTTCTCTTTGGTCTCTCACATCTTGTGGGGTCTCAGGTACAGTGAGTAGCTCCAAATATGTTATGCGTTGTTGTAGCTACTGGATGGCTTCTACGAGCTAGTTCACCTTTTGTGTAACTCGTTCTTCTGCCTTGATTTCTAAGACTGTCACAGAGAGAAGTGCTCTATTGACTGCTTATTTTACTTTGAGTTACTCCGCGAGCAACTGTTCCTTTTCTTGTTGTAGCTGTGATTTTTCTTCATCAAAATTTGCTTGGAGAAAAATCTTTTCCTGTTTTTCATCACTGCATTTCTCTACAATTACTCCTTGTACTTGTGTCAAATCCTGGGTGGCTTGCTCTGTTTCTTCTTGTGCTCGTCGAAGGTGAGCTTCGACTGTATCGGCTAGGCGATGGAGTTGAGCTGGCTCATCTCCCAATTCTGGTTCTCCCGACGCAGTGGAGACTACGTGACTGGACTGTAGGGCTTGTTGTACACCTCGAAGTTTAGTCTCAATTTGATCATACATCTCCTCTTTCTTTTATTATTGTTTCTCTTCTATTTCTAGCGAATCATCTTGCATAGATTCTATGAGGAAGTCAAAGTCATTGGAGATGAGGATGGTCTGCATGTTGGTCATGGTGGCCTTTGATTTCTTCTTGGAGGAAGGTTTCAGAGGTGCACCTTTCCTCTTCTTCAGGGGATCAACCTCATCTCCTTGTTTTTGTTCAACTTCTTTGTCATCTAACTCTTTGACATCACCTCCTTGCTCTGGTGATATGGAAGCAATTTTCACGGATGCGCTGTCTAATTCTTGGACTTCTTCAGTCTTCTTTGTCCTTCTAGGTCCAGGTGTATCCTGCGCAGTTTATGGGTTGTCGATGTTAGATATCTCCATGGGGTCTACTGGGATAAGGATGTCCACCGACCAGTCCTTAGTGATCTCCTCCAAGTGCTCCTCCGTCAACTTGTAGTAGGAATGAACTTCATCAAAGGCCTGAATCGGTGTAGAGTGTTCGGAGTCATGCGAGGCTTGGACTATATGGATATATTCAGCTTATTGTAGTAGGTATGAAAAATAGCATTCGACTGCCACTATTTATTCATATCGCTTGAATACTATAGTGTACTGAACTTCTCAGCCAGTGGTGTAAATCGCTCAATGTACGGGAAATTCGTACCTTCTTGCATCTCCCAGGTAATAAAATCTATAAGGATCAAGAGCCTGCTTAAATGAAATTCATATCCTTGATCATGTGCTTCTCTATAGTTGATTTCCAACTGGTTCACCAGGTACTTCACCCATTTCATCTGAAGGCCTTCCGTGCACTTCCCTGTGAGGTCGACTATAAAACCAGTGACTTAGGTAGGTTGGTTCTTTCGTACTAACTTCCCTACAATAAAATGACAGGCGAGGTGCATTGCACCACTCTGGATATAATCTACCCTGTATCCTCACATTCTCTTCTTGAGATCGCCATAAGTGTCCTTGATATTTTGTGGTAGAGCGCAATCCATGGATTTTATGGGGTAAAAATCTTGTGGATCAGTTCCTTGCATACTCAACCCCGTGATTTGATTGATACACATCGGATCAATTTTTATACAACGATTTAGCCACAAATAACTACCATGTTAACAAGAAATCAATATCTTGACACAAGCATTGACTTCCTGGTGTCTACCAAAGTGGGGAATCTTCATGATTCTCAACAAGGTGGACTGTGCGAGGTTCATAGTCCATGACTGGGGGATTATCTTTGAATTATTCCCTTTATTTCTAGTCAGGCACTTATGTGGGGCGAGCATGTTATAGACTTTGCGATCTCCAAGGTTGAAGTCACTAAAATTCAATGCAGCAATCTTATCTTGGTCTGCTCGAACTGCGCATATCCCCTTCAGGAGGTATGCCATAACCAAGGCGTATTCAAAATCTCTAGGCATGCTATCTTGATTTATTGGTCTGCTCAGAGGTGGAATTTAGGTGGGTAATATGGTCATCAATTTGGAATTCACTAGATCATCCCTGTGCTTGGTTCATTTTTCATCTGAAGGCCGGGATGGTCCAGCTCTGGGAGTAGTGGATGGAGAGGTTGGTAGTCCTCTCATCGATGATACTTGTACACCTGTAGACATTGACATGACTCTTTCATACATGAGTTAGATCAGAACTTCTTCAACAACTTTCTCTGCAGTGCTCAAATCGTCCGACATACACGCTTGGGGTTAACAATTTTAGGTTCAGGGAGTAACTTAGAAACAGTAATGGGATAGAGAGAAAGAGTGTGATGATCACTATGAAAAATCAACTTAGTCTGCAGTCTCAAACTCTCAGTTGGAAAAAGTGTTCTTGGTGCATGGCATGACGGGATAAATAGGTAACTCGGCAACAAGTCTCTTGCAATGGGTATGAAGCCTTCATTAACTTTGTTCTATCCGTTATGGCATGGTCCCAATGGTTGGATGGCGAGTTGTTTGTCCATAAATGTCTTTCTACCTGTTTGGAGCGTTTGTCTAATGGTTATAATTTCCCCAACGACTATATTTCTTCACCATGGCGAAGTGCCATGTGGCGCTGTTCTGATATCCCGACGAAGCTCCAATTTTGGAAATTTTCCTTCTGCGAGGTTCCCTCTGGAACCTTCTGCAACTTGTCGATCTTAGCTCTTTTCTTGCTTAGCTTTCTAGCCTTCTTCGCAGTGATCTTTGTCTCGGTATGCCTTTTTCCATTCTGATTCTTACCTTCTTTCAGCATAGTTACTTCGTGTTGTTGAGATTATTTCCTAAGATTCGAGGGTGATCCTTCTTCTTTATCTGGAATAGGTACTTCAATCTTTTGTGGGTCTTCTAGTGTTCTTGCAACTTCGACATCCGGGTCTCTGGTGTTAAATAACTTCAATCTATTCTTTTGTTCTTCAATCAAGTGTGAGATCCTTTTAGTCATGAATTCTTTTAACTCTTGCTTCTGTTGTTCTAAAACTTCCTCTTCTTCTTTCCTTATGGCCATATTTCTTTCAATCCAAGGTTTTCCTAGTAGCATGGTAAATGGTGCACTTTTCTCAATAAATTTAATAATCTCAAAATATTCCTCTGTAGAAGTTTCATTGGCATTCATAGGTATCTGGGTGAGATTTCAACATAGGTTTATCAACTTTCCTTTGAATATTCCTATTCTTCCTAATGAAGGAATCATAGCAAGCTTCCTTGTAGCTTCCCAAGTTCTCTCTGTCATGATATTCACATGTGTTTCCTCATCTAGAACACAGTCAATGTCAAAGTCTCCTATTCTTTCTTCAAGGCATTCTTTTTCTTTGAATATCTACGATAACCTGACATGTTAGTGGTCATTCAGGGTTTCTTTCATCTGTAGCAATACTTTCTCTGATTCTTTTTGGGATTCTATCATAATCTTAGTTTTTGGATCTACCTTAGGGTTTTCTTTTCTCATGTTCATTCTTTAAACCTTAGTAATCATTCTAGGGCAATCCAATACTTCATGGTTCATATCTTTGTAACAAAGACAACTAGGTCTTCTTCGAGCGAATTCCTTAGCAAGATGTCCCGGTCTTCTGCAACTATAACATAGGGTTAATCCTCTCTTTCTTTTAAATTATCCCCAACCTTTCTTGTACTGTGCACTAGGATCATGGTAGCTAAACTGCAAACATTTATTTCTAGGATCCTGCATACACTTATTAGTCCAAACATTCTTTCTATGCATAGGTATAACATATTTTTCACTATTCTTATCAGATCTACTCATATCAAATATTCTTTCATCTATCAATACCCTAATTTTCAAGCTAGGATATAATCTATCAAACATACCTAGATCCATACTGTTGAAACAAAAATTCCCACTTATCTTACTTCTACAGAGCACAAAGCTTTCAGATATAGAAATTTTCAATATTCTTACCTTTATCTTACCACAGAGATTTCAGATCTTACATCTTTTAATAAAAAAATCTCACTTTTTCCTTTCTTAGAGCACAAAGCTTTCATATCTTACATCTTTTCTTCAGATCATAATTCTTTTCCTTGGAAAATAGATTGTCAAACTAAGTAGAGTACTGTGCACTAGAGAAACATATCTACGCACAGAGCTTTCACAGTTTCAGGTCAGATCTTTGCACATAACTTCTTCTTCCTCAGTTCCTAAAAATCACAGTTTGAGGTCTTGGCAATGGAACCATTTGTTGGCATAGGGGAAGACCCAGGGTTCAATGCTACAACAACACACCAACAAAACCCTAACTACTAGCCCTTTCGACAACACCTGGGAAGCAGATGAAGTCTCACCCGAGGTAGAGGCAAGGGTGGTTGAAGGACTCAGGTTTCTTCAACCTTATCTAGGACATAGATATGTGATTATAATACTTAATAGAGCACTTAGAACCATTATTTCATCATTATTTAACCATTATCTACTTCGCTAGGAAAATAGAGCATCGCAGCATTCACCCTGATCTAATGTATTTAAGAACTTAGCATAAATAAATGGATCATATCTAGCAGATTCAAGCACTAAGCACATTCATCTATATCAGATATAGCATCCATATTCATCATAAGCACAAAGAATAAACATATCTATCTACCTATCTATATCAAGAACTTAGAAAATAACACATAAATACACCAACACATCACAAAAAGCAGAAGAACATAGTATTTACGTGGTTCACCCCCACCTTGGGGCTACGTCCACCAACTCTTCTTCTTTAGTAGCTTCAATCAACCATCTACATGCACAGAGCCACAAAAACGCTACTCCGCATAGCACAAGAGATCTGCGTGCACCTCGCCAGATCCTTCTTCCCCGAGCTAGGCCTAGCAAAAATCCTTTCACAGTCTGTTACAACCACTTGCACTTAGCTCTACAAGTTTCTCACAATATGCGCAGAGCATCTACAAACCATACTTGCACTTAGCACTTAACTTATCGGCCCTCTACTTATGTCACCTAGATACTTATTTATACTTTAGAAAATATGCCTAAACATGGGTAAACCCATGGGCCGACATCCCATAGCCGTTACATCATCCCAAATCCCAAGAAGGACCCAAAAAGGGGCCGAGATCCCATGATCTATGCTTCGTCTTGCACTCCATCTTCGACAGGCTGTCGAAGTTCCAAAATAGGTCAAACTTGACCAAGGATCTCCCAAAACTTGGTCAAGGGCCAACAATATTGCACCAAGTATTAGTAGAAATGATGTTGTACAAGATGAGGACCATCATGACCAAGCAAATGAGGATCTCATGGAAGAATATGATGGGACAAATCAAGTTAATGATCCTATGGAAGAATATGATGGGACAAATCAAATGATCCAAGATTTGTTTTCGCAGTTGGATGAGGATGGGGACAATGCTGGTATTTATGATGAACCTCTATTAGAAAAGACAAATAAACAACTTTATGAAGGATCAAGAGAAAATCTTCTCTCCGCTATATTGTTGCTAGTGAAATTAAAGGTTATGAATAATTTGTTGAACACTTGTATGATACAGATCCTAAGGTATGTAATATGTTTCATCTCATATTATACATAAATGTTGATTTTTTTCTATTTGTTTTTAGTGTTAATTAATGTGTAAAATAAGAATGCAATTTTTACGATTAATATTCTTTACATTAACTAGTTATTTGTTATGTTGTATCTTGTTAGGTGAATTTTTGTTATCATCGTCAAATATTTTACCTCACACATATTGAGGTTTGCATGCCATTATGAAAGACATTGAAATGGATTATCAAACTATAGATGCATATCATAATGACCATATTATATATTATGGACAACATTCTTCGAAAACAGAATGTCCACAATGTCTTATCAGTAGATATCGAACTGATCAAGTAACCAAAAGGGTGTCTCAAAAGGTTCTTCATCATATTCCCATAATTCCATGTTTGCAACGATTGTTCAGGTGTGAAAGCATAGCACAATTTATGGATTACCATGCATGTAATAGAAGTGGAGATGGTGTTCTTCGAATGCCTGCCGATGGTTCTTCATTTAGGGAAATTGAGGAAAAATGGGCATATTTCAAAGATAAACCTTGTAATGTTAGGATTTAGTTGGCAATTGACAGTGTTAATCCATTCAGAGAGATTAGGTCTATTTACTCAGTGTGGCCTATTTTTGTTATCAACAATAACATTCCTCCTTGGATGTCAATAAAGAGGGATCACATAATGTTGACAATGATTGTTCTAGGTATTTCTTTACATTAATTTTTTGGATGTAACATTTTCATTTGTTTCAATTTTTGCATAATGTCTTTTGTTTATTTATTTACTTATATATATTACATGATATCATTCCTATAGTAATTATGTGTAATTTCAAACAATTAGGTAAGTACCAGGTTAACGATATGAATGTATATATCGAGCCTCTTATCGACGATCTACTAAAGTTATGGGATGGCATCACAATGTATGACATATGTAAACCAATCGGGGAGAAGAAATTTAAATTTTGTGGAATACTTTTATGGACAATTCATGATGCCCTTGGACTAACACATTTTTGTGGTATATAACATTATAATATTGCTCTTTAATACTATATAATTTTTTAATGTTATCATGGTGCATGTTTAATTTTTAAATAATCTCATCGTATAATTGACATTAATCCATTTGTTGCAGGTCTTCAAACAAAGGGTAAGTTTACATGTCTAGTTTGTGGCCCTAAGATGAAGTATCGCCATTCAAATTTTTTAGGAAAGGTGGTGTTTGATGAGTATAGGCACCTTCTTCTTAAGAACCATAGGTATCGTACTACTGAAAAACATCTTTTCAATGGGAAAGAAGAGACTGGTTTAAAACCACGAAGAATGACACCTCACCTATGGAGGTTGGAATATAATAGAAATTGTCAAGGTACTCAATTTATTTATGTATCGTAGATCATGTAATGTTTTGAATGTTTATTTTAATCATTGAACTTATTTTACCGTATTTGATAATTATTTCTGTGATTTCTTTTATGCTTCATGAAGGCTGCAATCATCATGAAGGTATTAATAATGGTATTCCATGAGGAATGAAATGTTATCCCGCTCAATTCATGAGGTTGACCTACTATGAGGAGCTAAAAATAGCTCATTTGTTTGATACAATGCATATCGAGAAGAATATGACTGGAACGTTATGGCAAATCAGAGATGGTAGGAGGGACAAAGAAAAAATTGTCAAAATTTGTATTGACATTTAGGAAGCCAATCATGCGATGCGGAGTGTGATCCGATATTCAAATAGATCATATGGAGTACTAGACCGAAATAACCTTCCATGGTTATTAAAAGAGCAACAAAGCAATGATGTAAAAGAGGTCATTCAAAGAATTAAATTTCCCATGGGTTTTTCTTAAAACATAAATAATATCTTAACGAAGAAAGGTGAATTTGGTGGGGTAAAGACACATGATTGGAACACCTTCATTAAGGTAATAATTTTGGTATACATATTTATATATATTGGCCTTATACATCTTTTGTTTTTTCTATTTTTTCTTGTCTACTTTGGTCGAAACAAATAACGATTCTTTTTTTTGTTATAGTATGTTCTACCACTATCTCTCCCAAACAAATTTGACAACAATGTCAAAAAAGTTATATATGATCTTGGAAAATACATGAGGTAAGTACTTGTGATTTATAGGCAAAACGTTCTTTCAAATTATTGTTGTACTTAATGACACATGTTTTACTTGTAATGTAATATATTATATTATGTTATGTTGAAACATGTTATTTTCTTGTGTCATGATCTCATGTAGATGGTTTTCATTGAAATAAATCCATGAAGATGATATAAAGTATTGAAAGAGAGAAATTCCTCGTCTAATGTGTGAAATGAAAAAGTATATACCTCCAACATTTTTCAATGCACAAGAACACTACCTCATACACCAAGTTGAGGATATTGAAATTTGTGGGCCTGTTCACACAAGGTCAATGTGGATGGTGCACAGGCACTTGAAATCATTGAAGTCATTGGTTAGACAAAGAGAACGTCCTGAGGGTTCTATGGTATATCAATCCATGTTGTATATCAGTCAATATCTTCCTAAATTAGCAGCACCAACTATGCATGCAGTGGATCGCATTTGGGATGTGAACTCCATCAAAAAATTTGAAGATTAGGAGCATTTGTTGGGGCAAGGTACAATGAAAAAAATGAGAGGTAATATATTAATAATTGTGAAAAATTATATTAATAATACATATAAATTTTGGTTTTTTGTGTATATGATCATACTCATTAATATATTAATATAATTTATTTCATAAATTATTAATATTTATAATTACCTGCATATTGGACATTATAACTAACATTTAATATTGGTGAATTATGATTTTTTTATTTAGTTTCTCAAGAGTGGGATGCATTGCATTTATACATTGCAAATAATCTTGATTGGATGAATGTATGGATTGAAATATGTAAACAACATAATGGAGGTAGGTTATCATGGAAATGACTGTTTGAATTGGTTAGAGAATCTCGTCGTAATGGAGATGCAAATGTTACGCAGAGGGAAATTGATTTAGTATATGGTTTGAAATATGGACAGGTAAGAAAATTCACCCATTTTATTTAGTTATTTTATATTATATTAATGTGACTACATGTGTACTGTATTTTTTCAGATACTTTTGAAGTTATATAAATATATTTTAATTTATTAATTGACAATGCATCTTTTACATATATGACATATTGCAGTTGAAACACCATAAGGCTATGCGGTGTAATGGTTGTAAATTTCGCATCAAACAATTGGATGAAACCAGGAAAAAATATGATAGTGGGATAACTGCAGTATTCAAGGTCACTAATGTTTCTCTAGGAGTGACAAACATCCCCGAGAATCTTAAAATAGATACTATGGGTATTTAAACGATATACTTGAGTGTGACTTTAATTACTTCAAATTAGTTATGTTTGATGTCAAATGGTATATGTTACGAATGCATGAACATGATGAGGAAAAAACTGTTATTCAACATGCCAACGGATTTCCAATGATTAAAACAACAATGTTTGAAAGAGAACATGATCTCTATGTTTTTCCAAGCGAATGTGAACAGTTATTTTACTCAAAATTTCCAGGTGAAAGGGATTGGTAATTTGTTGTTAGATATGATCCAAGAGGAAGGCCAATTAAGTATACTCATTTACAAGAAGAAGTTGATATTGAAGATCAAGAAGATGATTCAACAGATCCGACAGAGCTGGAATATCATGGAGGGTCGACAGATGAAGAACAAAAATAATATCATGAGCCAGGCGTAGGAGACAATGTTGCAATTCTTGATGATGATGTCGATGAAAATATGCTCGAAAATGACATTGATGACGATTATGATATCATCAATCCTTTCAACATCGTTTCTAAACTGGGTGATGATACAAATGTCGAGTTCGATGAAGAAGATCAAGATACAGAATAAGGATGATTTCACATATGTTGAGGTTGGATTAGGTACGTGACTATATAATATTTTAATTTGTATGAATTATTCTCTTAAAACAATTTACTTATAATGTCATGGGTTAATTACATGTTTTTAAGTTTTATGCGATGTTTTTATATCCTATGTTACATGTTGTTTAATTATTATTTGAAACCTGAAAATAGTTGCCAATATCCTAAAGTACGTGGTAGACTAAAAATATTATTTAGAAACACATAATTTCATGTACCTTCATTAATTTTTGTTTTTGTAGTTTCTATGCATGAATCTTAATAGGACATTGCTTTCGATTATTTCCTATTTTATAGATTGGGTTTTGGGGAACAATTGAGAGTGATGTGAGGGGGAGGGGAGGGTCCATATGAGTTTCCACTTTCATGTGGTCGGCCTTGTTCAGTAGAGGATAAATTATTATTGAAACCAAGATAAGGTATTTCATATTTATACCATCATGATCATATAAGATTTCATCAATATTGTTGTCACAATATTGCATCAACGAAGTTTCGATGAATGTGTTTGAAATTTCTATGTAATTTTTTTTGAAATCCTAATTTTATTTCAAAGTACACAATTTGGTTGACGCAATTTTTAAGTTTGCATCAGTCTTTCTTCATTTTTCTTTTAGGTTCTACATTAATGTATATACAATGTATCTGTGTCATAGTTATACTGATGAAAAATCTCTCTTTTTCGTTGATTTCTTAATCAACGCCATAAAAATACTCCCTTGCAGTACTAGATTTCTGGACGTGTGTAATTTCGAACTAATTTTACAAGGAACAAGAAACATAAATTGTACGAGGACTAGACACTGGCAACAGTGACCATGGAGCCAATGTTGAATTTTTCTCAAACAATTTTTGTATGCACTGAAACTCGTCATGGATAGACTATTATAATTCCTTAACGATATGGGAGGGTTTATGGACTCAAATTTGACTTACACACCCACTTTCTTCCATCATCAATTCATCATGTAAACCAAAAACCCTAATTTTCTTTCAAAGTACACAATTTGGTTGATGCAATTTTAAAGTTGTCGTTAGTCTTTCTTCTTTCAAAGTAACAATTTGACTATTGAATGATAGTGTTATGTCACCCATGGTTAATGAAATAAATTAAGGTTTGTAGGTCCTATTTGAATCTTCTTAGAATTGAGATTCGTCACATAGTCCTTGAAAAAAGACAAAAGACTTATGTAGTGGATATTAATTTGGTCTTTGTGTGGGACATTTTATGCCATTAGTATGTTTTGTACCAAAATAATGGATCTTTGGGACTACACCATGGTCAAGGAATGAGGAACAAGGAACAAGGAATGAGGAATGAGGAACACAGAAGAAGAAACAAGGAACGAAAATTGTACTAGGACTAGGCGCCGACAACAGTGACCTGTGAATGGGACCAACATTGAAATTTTTTCGAACAATTTATGTATGCACTAAAATATGACATGGATAGACTATTCTCATGCCTTAATGATATGGGAGAGTTTATGGACTCAAATTTCACTCACACACCCACTTTTTTCCATCATCAATTCATCATGTAAACCATAATCCCTAATTTTCTTTCAAAGTACACAATTTGGTTGATGCAAGTTTTAAGTTTGCTTCAGTCTTTCTTCATTTTTCTTTCAAGTTCTACATTAATGTATATAAAATGTATCTGTTTCATAGTTGTGATGAAAAATCCTTGTTTTTCATTGATTTATTAATCAACACCATAAAAATACTAGAGGCGGGCAACATTGACATGTGAATGGGGCCAACGTTGAAATTTTTTTAAACTATTTCTGTATGCATTGAAATTTGACATGGATAGACTATTTGCATGCCTTAACGATATGGGAGGGTTTCTGGACTATTCCCATCAAAATTCAAAGTAATAAATAAGGACATCACGATGAGGAAATGGTTGGATCGTGGAACAACTACACGTAGGAGGTTATAATGTGGACAAACCTAATCCACTTAGGGTTAGGGTTTTTGTCTTTGATGTAAAGGATTTTTACCCATTTTTGTAGCATAAATAGATGTTGTTAAGATGTATGAGGATATCATATCATTAACAGATAGATCCTAGTGAGAGTATTCATGAGTAGCTTTTGAGTTAGTTTTGTAGAGAAATGATTATCCATAAAAGTGCCTTATAGGTTTTTAGCCAAAATTCATATACTGAATCCTAAATTAACAAGATCCATGTAGTGTCTATGTCCCTATAATAGTGTAATAGAAAAAATATCTAACACAATAAGAAAGTGATTAGTATATGCTAATTGCAATTGATGGGTTTGTGATGAAAGCATCGCAATTAGTGGGTTTGTGCTTGAAATTTGTTATCAAAAATATGCATAGAAAGCATTGTCCATAAAATAAATTTAATATTGTTGAAATGTCCAATACGTTTCTTTAAAGTGAGATTGTCCATGGGCAATTATAGTAATTTTTTTCATATGTATCATTTTATGACAAAGTAAAATACTGCATCATTTAAACAAACTATGGTTTATGAATAAAAATAAAAAACTATAGTATTTTCTTACCAAAACAAATGGCATGACAACATAGCATAAAGACATTTAACAAGTAACCCACTTTAGATAATATTGCAACATTTTCCAAACTAGCTTAAAATTTGTATCAAATAGCAACAAAGACAAGATTATCAACTAAAAGTCATTTTACAAATTTTTGTATTGTAACATCAAAAGTCTACATTCTCATCTATCTTGAAATGTAGAAATGTTCCAAAGCATGCCCTCAATAATAATTTTGACATTTACAAAATGATCTTATCCAACTTCATATTGAACAACTACACAAACGTGCAATCAAGATAGGACAATAAGCTTTCTAAGAATATTGTTTCACCATGACACAAGTATTTATAGATAGGAGAATACTCATACACTGAATAAAGACCAAATCTAGCATTCGTATTATCCGTCTTCACCTTAAATTGTTTTTATTTAGATTTTTACATTAAGCTATAAGCTAAAATAAGAATCCATGCGATGGAGTAGTGAAAATGATGAGTAGAATACAAGCTCAAAATAATTGCACCATGTAATATTATGAATATAATTTAATTCATCAATGAGAAATCTTAGTTGTTCTAGTATTTTTTTTGTACATGATGAAATATGCACATTCTCTACACTGAATTACATCACCAAATTTTAGTGAATTCTTAGTTCTACAATGTGCAATATCACAAAGTGTAAGAATAATTCCTAATTTAGAAACAACAAAATGCAATTTAGTTAAATCACTTGTCCCAATACATATAATGTTTGCAAATAATAGTATAACAAACATGTTCAATAATAAAAACTAATCAAGGTTTTATCAATCTATCTAAAAGATAGGGAACTAAATATACCTTCACAAACTTAACTTGTAAGCTCAAACACTTGAGGTCTACCTAAAATACTCAAATCAAAATCCAATATAGTTTTGAAACTACTACTACTATCAAAATGTCAGGAATAAAAAAATGACATATATTTGTTGATAATAAATCACTCAACCCACGTTTGGTAACCTTAACACACAGAACTCTTATGTGTCAACGTTTCATCAGAGAAAATATAACCAAGTTTTCACTTATCGTCTAGGCCAATTTTAAACACTGATATTTCCCCTTGATTAATCCTTACTAGAGTAATCCAATAATAGAAACTTGCAACTATTGTACAACTGGGAAAAAATGGTATGCTTCATAGTGTCGTCTTTGTAGAAAAACACACATAAGGGACAAGTGAATTTTTACACTAAGAAAAAAAATGTGCATTATATAACCTATTATGGATGCAATGTATCATGTGCACTATGTGTGTGTGTGTG
>ML794671.1:0-21529 GCA_009831015.1 Picea engelmannii
TTTTTTTTTAATGCTTTTGTTTTTAATTTTTAACTTAACTTTTGTTCGTTTTATATATAGATGCCATATTTTTTATATGATTTATTTTAAATGTAAGAAGTTGATTAGTTCATTGCATGTGGCATTTAATTATGTTTGTTTATCGAAATAGTTTTTTCCATTTTGTAAAATTTGTTTTTTAAGTTTTATTTTAATAAATAAAAAAAGGAAGAGTAGAGGTGGGTAGGGTCCATTTTCATAATTGATTTTTATTTTTTTAATTTCTCTTTCTCTATTTTTTTTCAAATTATTTTTGTTTTTTTAAATAAATAAAAAAATACATTTAAAAAAGTATGAACTCTCCCTTATAAATCTAAACCATAATCTTAAATGCATTTTTAAATATTTTAAATGTAATGTGTTTAAAGTGATAAATTAGTCATAAAGTAGTGAAAATTGATTTAATAGTTTTGTTTTCAATAATGCTAGTCTTTTAAGTAATGGTTTAAAAAATATTATAATTTGAAGTTCGGAAAAAAGAATGGTCACTCTTAGCACCACTTTTTAATTGTGAATATTTATTTTTGAGCAAGCCTAATCATTTCTCAAGCATTATCTGTATTTATGTACTATATTTATAAAAGAAGAGTATCACTTCTTTAGAAATAAAGAAAGATTTATCCTTGTAATACTATTTCCAATAGTTTGAATAGTCTTTGAGATCGACCACTTCCAAGAAAAATATGAATCAAAATTACACAATTTCCTAATAAGACAACATTTCACTTGCCCTTATTAGAAAATAATTTTGTAAATTATGCTCTTTGAATTGTACTCTAGACTTATGTTAATAGGGATTCTCTCATTTTGTTTTGTTTGTAAGTTAATTTTATTGGTCATATTTTGCTCTCAAATTAAGTTACCTATTTTAGGTCACATGTACAATCATTATATCTCAATTCACGTATACAATGCATTATAATGATGACAACTTTTTAGATAAGTTTTATTAACAAGAAAATAGTACTTTACGTAGAGATCTATACAAGATATGCCCAAAATACAATTCTTATGATAAGATATGAGAAAAATAAAATGTGGATCATAAAGATAGACTATAACAATATTTCATTTAAGCACAAAACATCTCAATACATTTAAAATTTCAACTATACCATACACTGAAGTACCCAATGTTGTCATTACCTTAGTTATCATTCGACAACACTTCTAATGTTTCAAGATCTCTTAATACCTCTTTCTAGCCCAATGAAACAACTAAGGCTTCTACATCTAGGTTTGATTCTTAACCCAAACCTTGGGGTTTGAACTCCCAACAATTCCATAGAAACTTGCAAGGGTTTTTAAGAACTGGAAGTAATGAATAAAAAACATGTATGTATTTTTATTGTCATAGTTTAAACGTTCTACAAAATGACTCTTCTCCAATGATATTTTCCAGGGACATTTGCTCGAAATCCGACAAGAAATTGTTAGATCCACATATTTAAGTAATTATTTCTGTATAATCCGAGTGCCCCATGGATTTTTCAACATGCTAAATTCGTTTCTACATTCAGAAATAGATTTTAAACAACAAAAAATAGTGATTTCGTACAGATTGATGTCGTCGAATTCCGACCAAAAAAACCATTTCGTAGAACAATTAGACAATGTCATTTTTATTTACAAAGAAGGATTCCTCATTGAAACTTTCCACGCTTAGAAACTCCTTTCACAAGAATCTATTAAACCTATTTTTCAATAACAATGCTTCGCAAGAATTAGTGGCTTTATTGCATGCCCCTTTAACTTAGAAACAATTCGGTCACTAATCATTATCTCATCATGCTAAGTGAAAATGAAAACAAAACAATTGTAAACATACTTAAGAACCAAAACACCCTAAAATTGTTTGTATTCAATAATATCATTTTTTACTCACAATAATAATTTATTTATTATTTTAATTGATAAATAATAATGTTTTTTTGTATTTTTTACTTTTTAATATATTATATAAATATACATATTAATACGAATAATATACAATAAACAAAATAAATAATAATGAGATACACTATATTTAATATATTATGTAAATACATATTAATACAAATAATATACAATAAACAAAACAAATAATAATATTAATACAAATAATATACAATAAACAAAATAAATAATAATGAGATACACTATATTTAATATATTATGTAAATACACATATTAATACAAATAATATACAATAAACAAAATAAATAATAATGAGATACACTATATTTCATATCTATAAAATGGTTGGTATAACTTTAAAATATCCCCCTCCTCCATCCTTTGATACCATTTTTCCTATTTCAACCCTAACATTTAGATATATCAAGTGCAATATAATGATATTATTTCACTCCAAATCCTTTATATATTAGTATCCTTTATATATTAGCATTTTAGGTTTCTCTGTTTTTCAATATGTTAGTATTTTAGGTCTCCCTTTTTCTAATTTCAAGCTTCTATATTTGACCACCTTATACTAACTCACACGTTTTAGAACCTTATTTGGAGTACACTTCCAATTTTAAAAACTTTAGCTTCATTTTAATTTAGTGAATTGGCACTTAATTAATTCACTTTACTTTGTCAACTGGAATGGGATTTAAACACTTAATTAATTTACTTTACTTTGTCAATTGGAATTGGATTGTGGTTTAATGATATATTAATTTAAATTCATCATAATTAATTTAAATAGAAGCATGTTACAATAACTTCTAAGAAAACAACTTACTCCATGTTATGGAATACATAAGTAACATAATGTAGAATCTAGTTGTTAGATTCTCAAAACTCTATTTATATAATTATTTGTGATGTGTTTATATATTTATATTTGTTATTTGTTATGATTATAATTTGGTATATTTTATTTAGATAAGTATTTATAATTTAGTTTTTAATAATATTTAAATATATATTTGATGAAAATTATAATTTTAAAAAGATAAATTTAATTTTAAACATAATTTTAAAGACAATTTTAAGTTAAAAGTATTAAAATCAACTTTTGAATCTAAAAAAGGTGTTAAAGGTAACTTATTTTATTTAAAAGTTAAAAGTACAAACTTTTGCAACCATTGTCTTAAAAAGTTGTAATGTTGTTAAAAAAAACTTTAAAATTAATCCTCGAATTGAAAAATGGTATTACTAAAAGTCTTAACAATCTATACTATTACACATTAACAAATATTATAAAGATATTTAACTTTATTAAATAACAATGAGAAGGAATAACATACCCAAGCACATCATCAAGATTAACATAACCATGTGAGCAAGAATAACATACCCAACCGAAGTTCCACAGATCTAAGATTATTGCTCTCTCTAAATATTATCACTTCCAAAATAGTTACTCTCCATATTAAGTCATTCTTTGCATAAATCTTTAATTTTATTTTATAACCAAATGTTTTTTCAACATTGCCTACATGATCTAAACAAAGTAAGATCATATCTAGCAAATTTTTAAAGAGAAAAATTGTGTGCGTGTAAATTCTCTTGTGTACATGCAGAAAGTTCACAAATCTCCATATTAAGCCATTCTTCAAGGAAAATACTTATTCATTCTTCAAGGAAAATACGCATCTCCTCTTCTGTAGTGGAATAGATGGAATAATGGAATTCACTTCGTTGTATGCAGAAAACACATCTCCATATTACACCATTCTTGGACAAGAAGGCAAGGAATGCAATCGAAGAAAATTTGGAATGTTCCCATTTTCTGTTGTGGGATAGAGTTTGTTATCAAATAATCAAATGCTCAAGTTCAAAATTGTCTGCATCATGATCTAAAGTTTAAACATGTATAAATAAGATCATGAATAAGATCATGTAATCATATTTTTAAATCTATAATAGTTCGAGTTGAATCATGATATAATATTAAATAAGATCGATATCCAAGTGAATTTAGAATCTTCCCTCTTTTCGATGTGGGAGATCTATATTTTGCTCTCATATAATCAAATGTTAGATTTTAGAATTAGGTTTGCATCATGATCTAAACATAAATAAGATTGAATGTACCATTTTAGACGGCAATAAGCTTATATAGGAGTTCTATGCATTTAAAATGATTGATCAAAGCGTTGAGAAGTTATATAGACAATAATTGAGTAACCCTTCTATGAATAGGAAAGTATTAATTAAAAATTTGATCAAACATAAATTTGAAAAAAAAAAAATATGCATATTCAACACAAATAAGATTGAACACTTATATATAAAAGGCCCAGCATAAAAGCAAACTAAAACTCACTAATGTGCATTGTACATACATTTAATGAAGAATCATCTTGAATAGATGCATCATCCTCAATCCCAATCTCTCGCACTCTCTTCTCCACATTGCCCTATAACACATTTCAAATATGTACATTTGAAAATTAAATTTAAATGATTTTAACAAATTAAATTGTAGTTTTAACTTTTGAAACATGTAATATTTGTGATGTGCCAACCTGAATATAATCAACCACAGAAGAGGATGGCATTCCCATGGTCGGTTGAGTCACGGTCTTACCCACCATACCCTAAGATTCAATAAATTATATATTGTTTAAGACATTTTTCTTTTAAATTAATAATTTAAATGACATTGCAATTTTCATATATAACTAAATTTGTTTTCAACATGCCATGATACCTGTGAACTCCCACCCTCTTCAAACTCTCCCAATGAGAATTGGGACAAGCATGCCCAAGTAGTGGGAGACAGAATAAGAATATGTGTTTACATTAATACAAAAAAATAAAAATCATGCATGTTGATTATTCAACAAGTTCTGAAGTTTGGACAACTAAAGTGGATATTTTTAAGCACATGCTTGATTCAACCCTTCCAAATTTAAGCTCGATGTTCATCAAGTCCCTTATTTACTGGAGATTCATTTAACAAATGACCAAACTGCAATGAATGACGATAAAAACCCAATTATTTTTAAAGATACAATGATATGTATCTAGAACTACAAGAAAACTATTCTCAAATGCATTTAAAATTTACTAAATGTAACACATACCAATCTGGTGTTTGGTTCATCATTTTGAATTAAATCCTTCAAACTATTATGACAATGTTTTGCATACTCTCGTATATCCTCTATGGACATGGAATCTATCTCCCCATATGTTTTGTAAATAAAATTGACATGAGAATTGGCTTCAATTCTTTGACGGTTCAAACCAACATTAACACCATAAAAAATTGATTCTAAATTTTCTCCTATTGCATTCATGGCCTCCTTTCCAACATTTGATATAGCTCGCATCTCTGAATGCGAGGAAAATTCCCCTGCTGGACAAGATACCAAAGGTCGTGGAGGCCTCTACAATGCTGCATTTCAGAATGCCCATTTTCGATCATATGTTCATCATTTACCAACCCCATAATAAATGGACAGTAGGTTGGTATAATCAGGGTATATCCCATGAAAAACTCTGCATAAAAAAGTCTAGAAAAGTAATGTGGAACCCCATCATTCCACAGAAACTTCCCATACGCTGCCAAAAATCTATTATAAAGGTGTCTTTCTATGTTGGGGTTCTTAAATAATTGCACCTTCAACATCTTTCGCTTTGGCCCCTCTTTGAAATTAAACATAAAAATTGCATCTTCTTTTGAAACTCTATTTTTTACTACTTCCCATTTTTCGGGGCCCATCACCTCTGACTTTTGTATCCTCGTCAAATTGATAAAACTATCAGTCGTTGGCCCCATCTTTTGATATGCATCCATAAATTTCTGCAATGAATGCAAAACAATCTCTAATATTTGCTTACTCTCTCGAGGGAGATCCAAGCACCTCAAATCATTTTGCAGCCTGCTTTTAACACCTGAGCATCGTTCGAGGGTCATCGCTTCAGTATACCCTTCCCAAGGAAGCTCATCACCAACATCTGAGGGGAAAGTGGACGTAGGTGTGTAATCTTTTGATTCTTAATAACGCCCCATAAATCCACCTTCACCCTCTTCACCAACACTGGAATCTTCATGATAAACACTATCGCTTTCATTATCCTCTTGCAACAAACTCATCCTCTACACATACACATTTGAAACTAATTACAACATTTAATAGAAACAAAACACACACACACACACATATATATATAACATAAACATAAATACACAATATATATATATATATATATATATATATATATATCGAACATATTTTCTTGTCATGATGTATTCCCTACATTCTCTGGTGTTGGAGTATTAATGTGCAACCTATCTAAGAAATTTTCATCCATATCACTATTTTAAGCACATTCTCTAGATGATCTATTCACATATTCATTTGATAATCTCCTCCTTTGACTAAATTGTCTTTGGTCACTACTAGTTGCCCCTCCCAAGTTTCCATGCCTTGCTGAGATATGGGTCTCTGGCGTCCTTGGAGTCTCATTCAAAGAAGGGGTTCCTCTTACTCCTTCATTGGATAGCCTAGAGCGTTTGCGAGGCATTTTTGGAGACTCTTGTCTAGACATCTCGCCTCGATCTATATATCCTTTGAAAATCCATGAATATGAAAGTTCATAAGTTATAGAAACATAAAATGGAAATATAATTTATAAAACAACTTGAAGGAATTTAAGCATGTATAACAACTTCAAAGCATCAAAGGCATATATTGAAAAAACTAACAACTATATTTTTTACTATGATGCTATATATAATGAACATGAAAATATTTAAATATAAAAAAAAATGTAACATGTAGAGGATAATCTATATGTATGTGTAAATAAATTGTAGAAGGTAATTTATAAGATAATCTATACATGTAACATGTAGAAGGTAATTTTTTTATAATGTTTATTAAAGAGTTATTTAAATTATTTTTAAGATTCCTACCAAAGTGAACTTGTTGTAGTATATCTTGGATAAGGAGACTCGTCCTTACTGTACCAAAGCATAGGAAAATGCTTGTGTCCCACTCTTCCAGAATGATCAGTAAAATATAGTATGAGACTAGGGATGAAGGGAAATAATGAGTAAAAACTCATATGTTTTGTACTCGTTATCCCTCACCGGGCACAATTTTTGCCACCACCATCAAACTCCTAAACCTATGGTTCTAAGCCAAGGTTCTAAACCTAGATGGTGATGCAATATGAAGGAAAGCTAATTTAACTAGTACCTTATAGAATATTGAGATATAGGATATATGAACTTGCAAATTACTTAAAGAACTTTAATAAATGCATCTAATAAAATTGAAACAAGGCAAAATAACATAAAATTATTTATTGGTATCRGTGTCATCTTTTTCTTTGGGCATGGCCAGACCTTGACTTGAATTAGCACTCRTTCCAATACTTATTTTGTTATCTTATTTTGGGTTATAATGCTAATTTTCATTAGAATATTTAAATCTTTCGACAATCAAGGAACACGGAACATCATGGAATCATTGGAATGGATACATTCTTTTCCCAACCCACCACCTTGGGCAACCCTGGGAATATATTAAGGTGATATACCCTCAGTCTAAATTGTTCTAGTTCGAGTCTTAGATTCACTGATGGAATCTTATGGAATAAAGGGAATCGATGGGACTAGAGCTTCACATGGGGCAGAGCTTAACAGACCAATGATAATAAGATACCCTTTTGTAGAAAGCGTATACATATCATAGGTAGTAGTACCACTCTTTTACCAGTAGCAAGTTGAGCCTAATTGAAAAAGAGTAGTAAATCCATAGTAGAGCTTTCTTCGTATTACAGAGATCATGAGCTTCTACATAGCTAAGATAGTGTAACCAATACAGTACCAGCTTCAATAAGAGTGAATAGCAATGGTAAACATACTCCATTCGTACTAGTAGATATCAATAATATGAACACCACTATTAGTATAGGCTATAATTCTAACCCTTACCTATTGCACTCATTCAAGCTATTGATTAGTAGTAAGATCTTATACGTGTTACTTGCTCATTGATTAGTACAAGTCCATTGCATCATGTTCAATAAGGGTCATACAATCAAGCTCTCTTTGATTACCATTGTTTAGTGATTGATTCAATAAAGGTTAGTAATAGGTATAACTAATGAATCTTGTACTTCATCAACCAATATGAATGGACTAGATACATGGAGAACATAGACATATAGAGATAAGGTATACATGCTTCCTAAACTAATCCTTATCATTACTAGTTAGGTGAGTGTTTCCAGCTTTCATGAAACAGGTTAAGCTTATCCTATGTATTTCACCTAATTAAGGTGTGATTACTATCCATATCCTTATGAGAAAAAGGTCACTAGTGTAATCTCAATGTTCTTTGTAGATCATATGTGGTTTCATTACTCCATATACGTAATTACTGGAATACTTATATAGATAACAAGGATAAGTAGATGTATTTACCATATTAGTTAGGTTAGTATTGTTTCCATTATACTAATAAGGGTATGATTTCCATAATAACAAACTTCATTGAATACACATAATACGTAACAGATAGGATTGTATTACATATAACACCATCTTAAGCAAAGATATGTGATTACTTACTATCATGTAACAATATAAGTTCATGCTTGTTCAAGCTCTTAGTACTAATCCACTTTATTTGCTTATGTTACAGTTTCCATATTAGGTTACTATGATTACACTATCTATGAGTAATAAGTATAATTACCTATGCTCTTTATTGGTACTAGTAAGATCATCTTAGTTAACTCATGTACATAGATTGTGGAAATAAGGTAGAGCTTAGTCAAAGAACACAAATATACTACTAAGCATTTGACACCACATATTCATTAGTAATGATTACTATGATGATTGCGTGAATAAGGAGAAGTAATACCATAGCTAATGTGTTGTTGATATACTAAGTGTAATACAGGTGATTACTTATCTAATAGGATTACAAGGGTATTTATAGAAGAGTAAGTCCATGATGTGTTGTTACTGAGTACTAATATGACAGTAAAGCTTACTTGTATAATGTTATTAGCATGATGTTCTCACCAAATGATGTTGTTAGTTATTAGGTAAATACATACCATTATAAGCACTAGGTAAAGCATCAAATATTGCATTAGATTGGTATACTATAAATTACTGATATAAGCTATATGTATATGTGTGCTTTCTACTAAGATGATGAAATGGTTCGAATCCCATTGATTTGATTCACTTATCCTTTAGATGAGTTATATGGACATGAGCTTGTGCTAAGTATGAGTACTGGTTAACAAGAACCATTGGTTCCTGTTAAGCTATATTATGTAATCTGCTTAACAAGAACCAATGGCACTGAAAGGGATAGAACATAATGTAAGATCAGTCATATCAGTCATAGAAAGGGTTATTTGTTTAAGGTTCTTTTTCATTATTTAGAAAGTGAATCATATCAAGTGAGATGGGGAGTAAAATATTTTCCTACTATGTATGAAAAAATTGAAAAATTAAGAAAAGAAGAATGGAAACAACTAAAGAATATGTCGAATTTAGAGTTCCTTTTCAACCACTTGGAAAGTGCCCAGGTGAGGTCAATAATTGTATTTGTTTTATTTATTATATATTTCAAAATCATAATGATGAATACATGAATGGTCATTGATTTTAAATTTTTTTATTTATTCTGTTGTTGTTTCTGGCTAGGTGAAAAAGCCAATGTTTCAAGGAAAAATGATATGCTTGTATACCAGGAATCGTGAGGAGGTTATAGGTGTTGCACATATTTTCATTGATGTCAACAACCAATGTCATTATGTTATAATAATTATTTGGTATGAACAAAGTGCATAAGAATCTACCTATAGCTTAGGAGAGGTAGCGTGCAAAAAATCCATGTACAGAAGGACTAACAAAGTACAAGGAATTAAGAGCTCAGGAGGGTTAGTGACTAAATATTAGAAGATCGGAAGAGATGATGCACATGAATCTCAGAAAGGAAAGTGCATTGTAGAAACGTGATCATGATTGAAATCCCCACAATAAAACTACAAAAGAATAAAGGAAGAATCTTGTCCACTGATGTAGATTTCGGGAAAACCAGGACCGTCAGATCTGGGAGTTACAAAGAGAAGGACCATTGGAGGATTGGTCAACGATCAGATCAACTCATTACCGTTGGATATGCAAGCGCCAAATCAAGGGCAGGGATTGATTGGGGAGTGCGAAGGGAGAACTAAACAATGCATTAATTCCAATCCCACAATTAGTCTAGACCATCAGATCGCATCGATTCAAAGATAGATGATTGTGGTTGATCCACCAACAACCACACAACTTCAATTGCGGAGTTTGGGCAACGGGATAAACCACATGCAAGTTACGGTTATGCAATCCACATTGACCGTCGATGGTCACCCTCCAATAGATCTACGGTTGGCATCAGTTCCACTACCAATGAGCAGTTTCCATTGCGGAGCTCGACGATAGTTTTAAACGTCGTGCTATTTGGGACCCCACAATCATCCCTGATTGTTGATCTACTTCGGGAGCATTCTTGACCGTTGGATCAATTTGAGTGGAAGGATAGCGGAAGCCATAAAGAAGGACCATCAGATCTGAAGAAGGAGCTTCGGGATGTTTCTCAACCGTTAGATCAAGATTTGATCTAGAGTTAAGTATTAGTCGTCGATCTGGAATAAAAAAGGGTAACCGTTAGATCAATAGTGGTCAACTTGGGCATTGACCACTTAAGCAGAAAAGGGTTGAGAACAAGTAAGATTACCCGAAGGTCGAATTCCCAAAGTGGACATGAGTCGTGTGATCCAAGGAACACTTCGGATAATATACCGACCGTTGGATCGAGTAAAGTGGAAGGATAAGATAAGCAAAGACAAAGGTGAGAACCCCGAAGTCCCGAAATGAATGAGGACCATCGGATCTGGACAATACATGATGGTCGTTGGATCAGAATAGTGGTCAACTTCGGTGCTAACCACTTCAGTGAAAAAGGATTCAGAACATATGAGTTCACCCAAAGGCTGAAGTTCTGAAATCACTCTCAGGCATCGATCTGAGATACATTTTGGGAGTTAGGACAACCGTTAGATCTAGGAGAAGAACATGTGCCACATGAGGAGATCCACGTCAGTAAGGACATGTGGCGCAATCAGATGATGACAAGTGTCAAAGTGCATTTGGCATTTCAGGTATGCGTAAGTCACGAATCTAAGTGACATGTGCCAGCCACTCAGTCAGTGCAACGTCAAAAATTGATGTCAACAAGTTACGTCACTCCAATAGTTTGTACTTCAGGAGTTTCACCACCAGCAAATGCCCAAAGTCCCGAAGTTCTGAAATGAACGAGAACCATTCATCGTGCAAATAAAATCCAACCGTCCGATCTACTTCGTCGAAATGAACTTCGAAAGATTGAATGTTTGTGTAGAAGAAATCACTTGAAGCGTCGAAGGTCGAAGTTAACTCTAACCGTTGATCTAATTCGGGAGCGTTCTCAACCGATGATCAAGCATAGTGGAAGGATAGTGTAAGTGGAGGTGTTAACTGGAAGCAAGCGGCCACCACCGCTTTATGACTTATTCAGTAGATAATCACTTCGGAGCAATTGCTACTCCAGAGTCTAGGAGCCATGAATAGTTGAAGTTCTAAAGTAAATGAGAATCGTCCATCTCATCGTGACATTAAAACGTGATCGTTGATTTTGATAAGTGATCAAGAACTCGCTTGGTCTAGCGCTTGGTCACCACTTGTGGTCGTATGGAATAAAGAAATAAGGGTAAAAGAAGAGGCAGCGCTTAAATTAATAAGCCCGTGGTTTTGCGCATATGGTCACATGTAAATGGTTTGAAGGAAGCACCTCTGTAGAACTTGATTTCTGCAATATTTGCAGAGTCATGGAATCGAGTTAAAAAAAAATCAATCCATACCTGTGATCGATTTGCGAAAATCACTCTCACTAAGTTAAAAGAATTAACAATAATGTTTGAATAATAATAGTGATTATTGTTAATGTTAAAACGAAGAGGTGTGATGGTCCAAACAAAGGGACACAATGTTTCATAGCTCACACCATTTGGAAGAGTATATAAACGAGAAAGAGTGGTAAGAAGAAAGTGTCTTTGCAGTCCAGATAAGAAGATCAAAACAGAAGCAGAGTCCAAGAAGAAGAACTATATGTTCTTATGTAGTGAGGGTGGAAGGGAGGAGCATGGAAGGATTCATATCCTTACTAAGAAAATTGTAAAATACAAGGTTCTTGGTGCTTCCTAGGGTTGTTTCCCTAAATACAAGGGAGTTGGTGCTTCCTAGGGTTGTTTCCCTAAAGACGAGGGAGTTGGTGCTTCTTAGGGTTGGTTCCCTGAAGAAGGGTATTTGTGTCTCCTAGAGTTGGTGCTCTAAAAAGGATTGGTGTCCTTCAATATTCTTTATAAAAACTTGTAATTTCTGTTAAATATATTTATATGATTGATTTTGCATACAATTCATTATGGATTCATTGTGGTAATCAATAAAATATAAAAAGTAACTGCTAATTGTGAAAAAGGGGTAATATTGATTCACCCCCCCCCCTCTCAGTATTCCAACAATTGGTATCAGAGTGGGTGCCTTCAGCACAGTCTAACAACGTGAAGGTAGATCCTGAAGATGGATCAACAAGAGGGAATGTCTAACAAGAAAGCACCATTGTTCAATGGAGGAGGCTATGCTCTATGGAAAATAAGAATGAAAAACTTCTTGTTGGCTCTTGATTTTGATGCCTGGCAATCTGTTGTAGATGGTTACATTGTACCAACTACTCCACCCAAAGATACTGCAAGAAATAAAATCTGCAATAACAACTCAATAGAAATTAATGCAATTCTAGGAGGGTTGAGAAATTCTATCTGTGTAAAGGTTATGCATTGTAAATCGGCCAAATAAATATGGGAAAAATTGGAGGTTGTATATGAAGGGGATGAAATTCTCAGTAGTCAAAGGTCACCAAACAACAAGACTGGTTTGGGATACACCCAAGACTCAACTTTTACATCACAAGGATCTTTCAAAGAACCAATTAGTTATGCAGATGCTCTAAAGGGCTCCTTAAGAAGAGAAGATAATAAGAAAAATATGATACCATTGAACACTATAGTTCCACATAAGCAGAAATCAACATTCCCTACTAAAGTAAAAAAATGACAGGAAGAATACAATCACCAGAAGGAATCCCCCTAATAAATATCTATTCATTGGATACTATTACTCTTGCAATAATTTTGGACATAAGGCAGTACACTGCAAAACTTATGGACAATACAATAACATAAATGTCCAAAGATATAATAACAATAGGTACAATACAGAGAAGATAAACTACAATTCATTTACTCCTTTGCAAAACTTCAATATTGAATGTAAAAAATGCAACAACTATGGTCATAAAACCAGAGAATGTAGATTACCAATGCAATCCCTAAAAATAGGAAACCCTAACAAANAGAATAAGAAGACATGGAAAAGAAAATCTGAAGTACCAAACTCTAATAAGGAGATTGGTACTTCAGATTGATGAAAATATTGCTCCTAAAATTGATGAAGTTAATAATAGGAGATTGGTGGGTAAAACTTCTAATAAGGAATATAATAATCAAATCTATGCATATAAAGTAGATCAAACTCAAGACACAAAAACTCCTAAAGAAAAATCTGACACAACTCCAAAACTTGATAATGTCATACAAGAAGATTATCCATTACCCAACAAATGGAAATTAATAGAGGAATATTCTCAAAACAATGATAAAGAAGATTTTGGTGCACATAATAGTGACGTTGATGATGAATCTTCAACAGTAGAACAACCAGAAGAATTGAGTGATGATTATCTCATAAATTTTTCAATCATATTTTAATGGTCCATTGAAACTCCTTCTCAAAGAAAAATTAAAAGCAAAGAAGGGAAGGAGAAATTAGGGAAGACTTAAAAATCATTCATGTTGATGCTCCAATGAGCATTGAAGCACATAAAAATGAATAGGATCATCAAAAGCATCATGGTCTGATGATATAATTCTATGTAGGATCTGACATAGTTTATTGCGGGTCTTTATCTACCCAGGAACAATGCAGGTTATGTATTGGTCTCAGAATGGTTATAAGTGGACAAACCCTAAATAGAAGTTACTATGTGAGCAAGAAATGCAATGAATGGAAAATTATGCAGCAATGAGGTGATGATGAAGATAGACTGACTACAAGTATGAAAATGAAAAGACTAGAAATCGAAATTTCAGAGATAGTGGTTGTGACAGAGAAAATATGAAAGATATATTGGTTGGTCGATGTGTGCCTGAGTTGGTTGGCTAACTAGATCAATTCTAGTTGAATAGATTACATTGTATCAGGAATATAAGTCATGTGGCAAGAAAAATATAAAGTCTTGTGGATTAATTTAAGAAGAAGTGTACAATAAAGAAGCATCTTGGATAAAGATGGATACTTCTGGTTAGATATCGATGAGAAGAAATGGACAGATCAAAAGGTCGTTTGAAAAGTATAAGCTTCAGTCGCTCAGTTTTCCAATAGGACAACAGTATCTGCAGTGGAAACAATAGGATGTGTAGTGGTATACATGGCATCTTGTAGAGATGACAGGTGGAGAGATATTGTCAGGAAGAACTACCCTTTTTAGAAACAAAGGGGAAGAGAAGTTAGAATCAGAGAGAGAAGATTTATAGGGGGAGTTTCATGAGTTCAGATTCTAGTCATCGGCATACAGACATACATAGATTAATCATAGGGGGAGCAGCCCTTTTCCATTGATTTCAAAGAGGGAGAGTAACTTCATAGAGAAAAGCATCATCATAGGGGAAGATTGTGTATGAAGTTAGAGTGTTTCCCTCAATGAAAAGGGGGGATATTGTTAGACATATTATCATTGATGTCAACAGTCGATGTCATTACATTATAATGATGAGTTGGTATGAAAAAAGTGCAGACGAAACTACCTATATCTTAGGAGAGGTAGCGTGTAGAAAATCCATGTACAAAAGGACTAACAAAGTCCAAGGAATTAAGAGCTCAGGAGGGTTAGCGACTGAATATCAGAAGCTTAGAAGAGATGATGCATGTGAAGCTTAGAAGGGAAAGCGCATTGCAGAAATGTGATCGGGATTAATCCCCACAGTAAAACTACAAAAGAATTGAGGAATAATTATGTCCACTGATGTAGATTTCAAGACAAACTAGGACCGTCAGATATGAGAACTACAAAGAGAAGGATCGTTCGAGGAATGGTCAATGATTAGATCAAGTCGTGACTGTTGGATACGCAAGCGCCAGATCAAGGGCAGGGATTGACTGCGGAGCGCGAAGGGAGAATTAAACAATGTGTTAATTCCAATCCCGCAATTAGCCTAGATCGTCAGATCTCATCGATTCAAAGATCAACAACTATGGTTGATCCACCAACAATCTCACAACTTCAATTGTGGAGTTTGGGCGACGAGCTAAACCACGCGCAAGATACGATTCAACAATCCACACCGACCATCGATGGTCACCCGCCAATAGATCTACGGTTGGCATCAGTTCCACTACCAACTAGCAGTTTCCATTGCGGAGCTCGACGATAGTTTTAAACGTCGTGCTAGTTGAGACCCCGCAATCATCCTTGATCGTTGATCTACTCCAGGAGAATTCTCGACCGTTGGATCAAGTTGAGTGGAAGGACATAGTAAGCCATAAAGAAGGACCATCAGATCTGAAGAAGGATATTCAGGATGTTTCCCAATCATTAGATCAATATTTGATCTAGAGTTAAGTATTAGTGGTCAATATGGAATAGAAAAGGGGAACCGTTAGATCAACAGTGGTCAACTTTAGCACTGACCACTTCGGCAGAAAAGGGTTGAGAACAAGTAAGATTGCCAAAAGGACAAAGTCTCGAAGTGGACATGAGTCGTCCGATCCGAGGAATAATTCGGATAATATATCGACCATTGGATCGAGTAAAGTGGAAGGATAGGATAAGCAAAGACGAAGGTCGGAGCCCTGAAGTCCCGAAATGAATGAGGGCCATCAGATCTGGACAATACATGATGGTCGGTTGATTAGAATAGTGGTCAACTTCGGTGCTGACCACTTTGGCAAAAAAGGATTCAGAACATATGAATTCACCTGAAGGCCGAAGTTATGAAATCACTCTCAATCGTCGATCTGAGATACATTTCAGGAGTTAGGACAACCGTTAGATCCAGGAGAAGAACATGTGCCATGTCAACAAGGACACATGACGCAATCAAATGATGAGAAGTGTCAAAGTGCAGTTAGCATTTTAGGTATGCGTAAGTCACGAATCTAAGTGACATGTGGCAGCCACTCAGTCAGTGCCACATCAACAAGTGACGTCAACAGTTACGTCACTCTGGGAGTTTGTACTTCGGGAGTTTCACCACCAGCAAATGCCCAAAGTCCCAAAATTCCGAAATGAACGAGAATCATTCATCGTGCAAATAAAATCCAACCGTTTGATCTACTTCGGCGAAATGAACTTCGGAAGATTGAAGGCCTGTGTAGAAGAAATCACCCGAAGCACAGAAGGCCGAAGTTAACGCTAATTGTTGATCCAATTCGGTAGCGTTCTCAATCGATGATCAAGCATAGTGGAAGGATAGCGTAAGTGGAGGTGTCAACCGACAGCAAGCAGTCACCACCGCTTTATGACTTATTCGGTAGGTAATCACTTCAGAGGAATTGCTACTCCAGAATCCAGGAGCCACGAATAGCCGAAGTTTCAAAGTAAATGAGAATCGTCCATCTCATCATGACATTAAAACATGATCGTTGATTTTGATAAGTGATCAAACACTCGCTTGGCCTAGAGCCTAGTCACCACCTGCAGTCGTATGGAATAAAGAAATAAGGGTAAAAGAAGAGGCAACGGTTAAATTAATAAGCCTGTGGTTTTGTGCATATGGTCACATGTAAATGGTTTGAAGGAAGTGCCTCTGCRGAACTCGATTTCTGCAATATTGCAGAGTCATGGAATCGATTTAAAAAAAAAGAAATCGATCCATAACTGTGATCAATTTACGAAAAACACTCTCACTAAGTTAAAAGAATTAACAATAATGTTTGAATAATAATAGTGATTATTGTTAATGTTAAAATGAAGAGGTGTGATGGTCCAAACAAAGGGACACAATGTTTCATAGCTCACACCAGTTGGAAGAGTATATAAATGAGAAAGAGTGGTAAGAAGAAAGTGTCTTTGCAGTCCAGATAAGAAGTTCAAAACATAAGCAGAGTCCAAGAAGAAGAATTGTTGGTTCTTATGCAGTGAGAGTGGAAGGGAGGAGCATGGAAGGATTCATATCCTTACTAAGAAAATTGTAAAATACAAGGTTGTTGGTGCTTCCTAGGGTTGGTGCCCTAACTAGAAGGGAGTTGGTGCTTCCTAGGGTTGGTTCCCTAAAGAGGAGGGAGTTTGTTCTTCCTAGGGTTGGTTCCCTGAAGAAGGGTATTTGTGTCTCCTAGAGTTGGTGCTCTAAAAAAGATTGGTGTCCTTCAGTATTCTTTATAAAAACTTGCAATTTCTGTTAAATATATTTATATGATTGATTTTGCATAGAATTCATTGTTGATTCATTGTGGTAATCAATAAAATGTAAAAAGTAACTACTAAATGTGAAAAAGGGGTAATATTGATTCACACCCCCCCCCCTCTCAGTATTCCAACAACATGTTCCATACAGAATTCAATGGAGAACTTCAGGGACAACATTTACATTATTTATATTAGCTATAACTTCTCTAGAATTTGCTTTACTAAAAATATTTCCAAGGATTATTCACTGAAAATACAACTGAGACAGAAGGGATGCCTTTGTCAAATTTTTCCATGCATGAAACTATGATATTTTCAATGTGTCTTGATATTTTGGAAAAAATGGTCTTGATCTGAATCATATTATTTGTTCTTAACATAATCATTTTCCATTTATTATTTCCTAAAAGGAGGGGGAAAAGTGGTCACGGCCAAAGGTGACTTGGCCGACTTCAAGAAGCTTCTATATGTTAAAGTATTTCCTTTCAGAGGGAACAAACTGGTATAGAAGATCGTCATTAAGAATCTTCTCAGTGGTATAGAAGAGGCAAAATGGGCAGTTACAGGTCTTCTTGTTGTTGTGGATGTTCTAGAGAGATTTGAAATTGTTTCTGCCAACCAAATTGAGGGGCCTGCCTGCCGAATTGAGGGCTTGTTTAGCTTACACACGATGAATTGAGGGTATGTTTAGCTTGCACACTTGCAGATGTTCTATAGAGATTTGAAACTGTTTTTTCCAACCAAATTGAGGGGCCCGTTTGCCAAATTGAGGGTTTTTTTAGCTTACACGCGATGAATTGAGGATTTGTTTAGATTACACGCGATGTTGAGGTTGGCTCAATATACTAAGATAATTTATGATGCTTAATCATTTTAGAAAAGAGTATATTATATAGAACACAATGAATTAAGCACGGTGAATTCACTATGCTTAATTTACTGTGCTCTTTAAGCACAATGATTTAGAAAATAGTATATTATATACAACATAGTGAATCGTATGGTCGCCAAAGATCTAAATAAAGCACAGTGAATTAATGTGGGAAAAAAATCCTAATTCATGGCTAATTTATGATACCTTGAATTAGGCTAATTTATAAAACAATGACATTTACAAAAAAACAGTGACATTTACGCTAATTTACAATGATTTAGGCTAATTAAGCTAATTTATAAAACCTAAAATAGTTGCACCAGAATTACAGACTCTCATCGACTGTGACCAACAACAACCAAGCTCTCATGCACCAACAACGACCAACATCGACCAAGCTCTCATGCACCAAACTGTCAGCAGTTCAAAAAGGATGGATTGACCGATGTGCGGGCAATATATAAAACCTTTTTCAGCCGAAAGTTGTTTTCAGACGAAAAAAAATTTCGGCTGAAAGATGTTTCGGCCGAACAATCTTTCGACCGAAAAGATGTTACCGAATGAAAAAGTATCCCGCTAGTAAGTTTTTGGCCGAACGAATCTTTCAGCCAAAATATCTTTCGGCCAAAAAGATGTTACCAAATGAAAAAAATCCATTTAGCTAATATTGTACACGAAAATCGAAGGCTTCGTCACAGTACCATTTGATTTGACGTCCAAAGGTTTGACTGAAATTTGTTTCGGACGAAACAATAAGACTTTCGGTCGAAAGAAGTATTAGTTTGGCCGAAAAAAGTTCTTTAGGAATTTTGGAGACCCTATTCTCACAAAAGTGTTACCCACCTTCATGATTTTACCCTAATTATTTTACAAGGATGTAAAAGAGTAAAATGAGGATTCTCACAGTGCATTATTTCCATCCTAGCATAAATTAAAGGAGGACATATCATTTGGTAAGATGAGACTAAAAGACCACATATGCAGAGAAATTAACATGATTTTTCAATTAAATTTCATAATGGATTTGATAGACACAGACCTTAAATCTCATGCTTAAAACTCAAAGTCTGAGATATCACTAGATATGTGCCTTGAATAGTTCTCTGGAAGATTTAAATATACAATGTTAAAAAATAACTTTTATTATCCAGAAAATGAAATGAGTTCATCCTAACGAACTGGGATGGAGCTCTTGTGGACCATATAATAGATGAAAAGACCTCAAAGAAAGAGAAGACACAGTTAGGAATCAACCTTTGATATTCATAGATAATGAAAAAGAAAGGTTGGATGATTGTTAACTTAGAGGAATATAAGAAGGTAAAATCTTAATGAAATGGTTACTCTACTTACTATGCTAGAAATAAACTCATTTATTTGCTTGTTGAAGTTTTCTTTATATGTTTTTCAGTTGGAGGTACCCTAACGGTTGTAATTGCTTCTTGAGACTCATGATAGACTATTCTGACCAAAATATTCTTTAACCATTGTTCAATATACTCTTGCAATGGTGCAACAATTAACTCGTGCTTGATCCCGAGATCGAACAACTCATCTTCAATATCCTTTAACTCAAAACCTAATTCATGGATTATATCTACTTAATCTTCATTTTTTTAACATAGTGGATTAACCACTTTTCAACTTCTTCTTGTGAAAATTTAGTTATGCTATAGTGTGTAGGTTTTCACAGTTAGTCATAATATTGTTGTTAGACTTCTAGATGTAAATTGTGTTAATACTATTTAATAATAATGATGGTTAACCCTATTCTTCCTAAACTCAATAATTTTCCTTTTCCTTACCCAAAATTATTAATTCCTCTATCTTACTTCTCTTTTCACATTTTTAAATAGTTAAATTCTTTGTTAAGCATTAATTTCCCAATAATTTTTTCCAAGATTATTTCGCTAATGCATTTCCCCTCTTTATTTCATAGCTAGTCCATTTCCTTACCCTAAATTACTTTTTTCCTTTTATCTTTTATTTTCATATCAATTAATTACTTAATTTTTAATGATTTAATTTTCTCATTCAACATTAATTTCCCTTTGACCTAAATTAAATAATTTAATGTTAGTCTCATATCCGTTTTTTTTTTTCTTCAATAATTGATCTTGCTTTGAATTTCTTGATTTTTCTCAAAGACTAATTTTTTGTCCACATTCTTCCAACCTTCATAATTTATTTACCTTTATAACCGCATTCCCTCAGTTATCTTTTCAATACTCTCAGMTTCAATAGCCCATGATGATGGGTGGAGTGTCCACTCGAAACGTCAAACATTTCATAAAATCCACACACAGTTTACATCCATAAGTCTAACAACAATATTTAGTTATGTTGTTAAATTCATTGGCTCATGAAATTTTGAGAGTGTCCAGTTGTTCCTATATTCAATCCTTTGTAAGAAATATAGTATCCATTATTAAATGTGGACCCTCCAAAATAAAGATACCGAGTTAACGAGAATTGTGACCTCAAAACGAGAACTTTGGCCCAAAAATCCCATATTTTTGCCAAAAAGCATCAAAATCAACCCCCAAATAAAAAAGTGGTGCTATCGGTGGCACTATTTTTTCAGATGGGGTCAAAATTACAACATTTTTCAACCATTGCCCTCAAAACTCATACAGTAGCTCAAAAAAACCTTAAAATCAACACCTGAATAAATAAAAAATGATGTTCATAAAACAAAATGTTTTTTTCAAAACATTAAAATTATAGATAATTACAACCTAATTGAAATTGTGGCCTTGACAACAAATCCATATGCAAATAAAAAATCCAAATTTGGATCCTAAATAGTCACTTGAAAAAATTATTTTGTAATTTTTTTTTTTGAAATTTACATTAAAAAACAAATAAAGAGAAAGTAAAAAGTCTTTGCAATTTTTTTTAAAATGAAAAAAAAAACACATTTAATAAAAAAATATTGAAAAACCAATTTAAAAAAACATTAAAAAAAGGTGAAAAAAAAAATTTTTTTTTTGGTAAAAAAAATTATTTTTTTTTGGTCAAAAAATTAATAAAAAAACCCTTAAGATGATATGTGTGTAACTTAGTTTTATATATATATATATATATATATATA
>ML794671.1:27642-47966 GCA_009831015.1 Picea engelmannii
TGCATTTGTAAAATTGACTAACTATAAATGCAAGTTCTTTTTGGATGTTGTGGAAATGCAAGTTCGTTTTGAATAATTCGGAAATGTGGGTTGCGAGATGTTGGGCAATGGTTTTGGTTTTTGCAACAAGACTTCCACAATCAAGAAATCAACTAAGTATAGAGCATGCAGAGAGAGAGAAAGAGAGTAATGTGGGTATAGGACAATGTGGGACCTCGTGAAAGGGAGGAACAAAAATCGACTAAGTATAGAGACTTGTGGGTTTGTGGGCTTGTAGGATTGTGGAGATAAAAGGAAGGCCTTCCCACAAACCGAATTTTTGAAAAATGGCTAAGTATGGAACATCTAAAAAAATACAAGTACTACCAAATCACTTAGAATATTGATCAAGAAAACTTGATCAACATTCGGCTCCAACTGTGGGACAATAACCCCCTATGGATTGCTAAGAATCTGAATATCGTTGTACATTGGGTAATGGATTAAAAATCAAAATAAGGTAAAGGGAAATGATGAGGGTGAAATACACAATAGAGATCTACAAAGAAGGAGAGGAAAGAAAGACTATGTATATTGATGATGACAGGGGATCAAACAAAGAAATGTTTGAGATGTATCCCATTTACGGGCAACCTCTAAACTATTTCATATCTTTTAGCAAATAAGAATAAAAACCAAAACTTTCTCAATATGATATGGTCCAATCCAAAGAGCTCTAAACTTAGTGTGAAGAGACGAATTTTCCTTGAAATATCATGCTTAAAACTCAAAGTCTAAGATAACATTAGTTATGTGTCCTAAATAGTTCTCTGGGAGATTTAAATATATAAATGTTAAAAAAGAGTTTATAATATCCAGAAAATGAATTGTGTTCGTCCTAACGGATTGGGATGGGGATCATGTGGACAATATATCATGAAAAATAAAGGTGGGATGACTGCTAACTGAGAGGAATAGAAGAAGGTAAAAGCTTAATGAAATGGTTACTCTACCTACTATGCTGGAAAAACTCCTCTATTTTCTTGCTGAATTTTTTTATATATGTTGTTCAGTTGGAGGTACCCCAACAGTTGTAACTGCTTCTTGAGACTCGAGATCAACTATTATGACCAAATCATTAATTAACCATTGTTCAATACTCTCGCAATGGCACAATCTTTAACTCATGCTTGATCTTGAGATCGAATAACTCATCTTCGATATCGGTCAATTCAAAACCTGACTAATGGATTATATATGCTTGATCTTCATTTTTGTTAACATAGTAGATTAACCACTTTTCAACTTCTTGTGAAAATTCAGTTATGTTGTTAAATTCATCGGCCAATGAAATTTTGAGAGCATCCAGTTGTTCTTGTATTCGATCCTTTGTAAGAAATATAGTATCCATTATTAAATGTGGACCCTCAAACTCCTTTGTTACATCAAGAAGTTTGAAAAACATATCACTTATTTTTTAATTAATGGCATCACATTCCATAATCATTTCTCGTAAACAATTAATTCTTCTTGACCAACATGCATCTATTTGTTTGAGTCAAACTTTTGATAGAAGATTTTGTTCCTTCCTGCAAAAATCACTCATATTTGATCTTCTATCACTAAAAGTGATAAAAACTTCCTTGTAGAAATATCCATCATTTTCTAAGTCATTTTCGAAGATATTATTTAAGATTTAGAGTCCTTACAAAAATACTAGTTGAACTAGTAGCCAATTTCCATTCATCAAGGATTAGAGTAGCCCTTTTGTTTATGTTGTCTACAATAAATTTCATGATGGTTGTCAGTAAAATTGAATCTCCTTTCCATTTTGAACTTGATTATGGTGCATCTTCAGAAATATCAATCGACCTAAGACTAGATCTAAGAGTAGATATTAGTTCAACAAATAAGGGATTAGGAAGCAAAGCATCTTCTAATTCCTTTATCCTTTTCTTCAACATTAAATTATCCTTTTCTTGTTCACTAATGGAATACTTTAGAGCGTATTTTATGGCTTGATGGAACTGTAGAAATTTAGAGGGTTTTACCCCTACTGTGTCTATTTAAGAGCTCCATTTCTCTGTGACCATTTTGTTCTTCAGGTTAACCTTTTCGATTTGTAATTTTTTGGAATTTTGGTTAAATGTAGCATGATGTAAAGCAACAAATTCTTCTTAAAAAACTATTGTCTCATCATAATCAAATTCCTTAGCTATTGTTTTGCTTTCAATTAACTACTTTTTTTCTCAATCGGGCACTCCAACAATAGTATCAACCTCCATTTCTTCATAACTGATTTCACATTCTTGAATCCCTCGATTTGGTTTTTCCACAATATCCCTTTTCCTTTTTGAGCTTCCCAAAACATCATTTGATTTTTCAATAGATTTTTTAGGAGGATCCTTGTCTCCTTCGTCACTAGCACTTCCAACAGTGGATTTCCTTTGCTCTCCATTATTACTATGAGTGTTACTCTGAGTCATTGAACGATTGTTTTTAGAAACATGGGATGATTCAGGGTCATTATGTGTTGTAGTTCGTACTCTTTGTCTATATTGATCATTAGTACTAAACAAAGTGTTAATATCATCTTGCAAGGGTAACTAATGACTTCCAGGGAATTTTTCTAAGGGTTTTGGCTATCCCCTCCTCCTTCATCCAATTGTAGTAATTTATTAAAGGATGACCCATAACTAATGGAAAACATATGAGCCAAGAACAAACCATATGGGTCAAAGCCTTCAAATTCATGAAAATTCCCCTCATCTTAAAATAATCAAAATAAATAGATAATTCATCCAAGTGAGAAATACTTTTAACAATAATCTCTCCAACTTTGATAGGGATTGGGATGAACTGCTTATTTATTTTCTCATTGAAAAAATTATCCCAAAACTTGTATTGTCTGCATACTTCAACTACAAAGAATTTGTTTGAAAATCTATTTGTAGAAGAACCGTGAATCATTTTCATGAATGTGGATAGAAAATCATTTGCACTTGGTAAAAATTGTGAGGGGCCTTATGTCTCCAAAGTGCTTGATACCAAAACTGCATTAGATCCTTATTATAATTTACACTTCTCGATCAAGGTAAATATTTAAACACATGGCAGTAGACTATGACATAAATTAGATAAGATGACATATAAAACTTCTTTGTTCTGTGGAAATTCCCCAACTGAAAAGAGTCTTCATTTGAAATAATATGTGCCTAGTCAAACATGGCATTCTCATGAATAGAGTAATGTAGAATATAAAGAACATACTTTGGAATAACAAACGTGGAATCTTTCCCAACAATCCTTGAAAATAACCATGCAAATCCTTTGTATGGATATTTGAGTGAGCATATCTCATTGAGTGGCTTTGTGAGAAAAAATTCCAGGTGGCCTGCTCCCCCATCATGAGAATTCAAAAAGGCATCATTGTCGCAACATTGGGAATGGGAAGTCACAACTTTTTTATAAAAACATATGGTGTAAGAGATATCATTGTCTTTTCTTCCAGCTGAATTATCCTCTACTCAGCGTTGAATTTGTCTGTGCACCTTGAAACCAGTTCCTTGAAATTGAATAACCAGTTCCTTGAAATTGAATACCTCGAGCATACACCTAGCCTGCATTATTCCTCAATTCCACACTTTGTTCAAGCTTTTATCCTTTGGTGAAAGTCTTGAATACCACTTATAAGCCTCAGACCATTGAAACTCACGGTCTTTACATCCAAGAGTGTTTATTGTGTCTTCACAATATGGCTCTTTTCTCTTAGTCGACATGATTTCTTAGGTAAATTTAGTGAATAACAATATCAATACAAACATGTGTTAGTTGTAGTGGCAATGGAACTTTAAATGCTCTTGAAAGTAGTGCTTATGTGTTGAGGTTCATGGAAATTGACTAAGACTGAAAGGTGCATAATGAGTGATGCGGAGGTAAAAAAGAAGAATGCATAAATGTGGGTTGTGGAATATCAAGGGATGAAGTGATGAGGGTTTTCCTAGATCCGCATTTGTAAAATTGGCTAAGTGAATATGCAGGTTCTTTTTGGATGCTGCAGAAATGCAGGTTCATTTTGAATAATGTGGAAATGTGAGTTGCGGGATGTTCAACAGTAGTTTTGGTTTTTGCAACAAGACTTCCACAATCAAGAAATCAACTAAGTATAGAGGACAATGTGTGTGTGTGTGAGAAAGAGAGAGAGAGAGTAATGTGGGTATAAGACAATGTGGGACTGTGCGAAAGGAAGGAACAAAAACAGACAAAGTATAGAGGCTTGCAGGCTTGTGGGCTTGTGGAGATAAAGGGAAGGCCTTCCCGCAATCTGCATTTTCTAAAAATGAATAAGTATGGAACATCTAGAAAAATACACCAAGTACTACCAAAGCACTTAGAACATTGATCAAGTAAACTTGATCAACAACAATTTGTTTGCATTACCTTACTTTAATTCATTTGGACTAAACACAATGAGGTGTTTTTTAATGACAAAATGTTTTCTTTCTCTTTCTCATGATACGATGGTGCCTTGACATGTGTCATTGTCCTCATAGATTATTATGCAAGTACAAAAACTTCACATGGAAATGGAACAATTAACATATTTTTTTAACTTATGGATGCCATTCCATGTGTTATGACCTAGGAATTGTGATCCAGGTGGATATTGTTGGCCACCCACCTTTTCCAGCTGGCTCAAAACAGCTTTCTGGAAATTTTGGTAATTTACTATTTTTAGCAGTTTTTCTGGTCCTGAACTTTCGGAGCCGTTTTGAGGCCCTAAACGATGTTTTTTGGGTTTCTATCGTTCAAAAAATTTCTTCATGAAATTTTCATCAATAGTTGTAGTCCTCGAATAGATCTTTCCAACGGGATATCGTGCGCCTAAAACGGAGATCGTATGCAAAAGTTACGACCCCGTGAAGTTGATGTACTGACATACCCAAATGGGGCCCACATAACTTTTGGCGCTTCATCTCCTAGGGTTAGGTTTTTTTATGTTTAGGGTTTTTGACACTCTTGTTTATTGTAAAAAGGCCTTCAGTGCCTCATTGTAATTATCTTCTTGCGAATTAGCGCAGTCGTCACATCTCTTCTCCGAGATAAGCTGCCACCATTCCAACAAGCTTGTTTTTCGCTACATTTTACAATTTCAACTTATTTCTTTATTGAATAGAAAACCAATTTTGTTGTATCTCTGTTATTCTATGTTAAGCATCTGTTAATAATATGTAGTCATTTCGTTCTGCTCATAAAATCCGGATCAGTGGTATCATAGAAGTCTGCTCCTTGTCATCGAAATGCATGTCCCCAACGAGGTCAAAGTACAAAGAATTGGGTCTTGAGCTTGTTTCTCTTGAGGACCAAAGCTCTCACATGCCCAAGCGACCTCTCATGGCAGGAGAAAAGAAAGATGATGGGACAAGAGATCCTTTCGAAATGTTGCTTGAGGAAGCCCTCACGCAACAGAGGAACGAGATGATGGATAGTTTCACGCAAATCCTTCGGCAGCTACCAATAGGCGACACATCTTCTTCGAGCGGAGGCGTCGCCCCCTTCAAGGTACAAATAAAATTCAATATTCCTGTATTTGAAGGTTAGGTAGACGCAGATGGTGTAGACAAGTGGTTGAATCTCCTAGAAGGGTATTTTTTTGTCCATAACTTTTCGAATAGAAAAAAGATTAATTTTGCAGTCCTCAAAGTCGTTCCCCATGTCAAAGATTGGTGGGAAACTTTCTGTGAGCAAAAGGAAACAGAGGAACCCTCGTTATTTACAGTCACGACCACTTGGGAATCCTTCAGGGATGATATTAAGGAACAATACTACCATTTTGGAAGTTATGATGACTTGTATACCAAATGGACCACATTGCGGCAAGAAAGAGACCAAGCAGTGTTAGAATTCACAAATATCTTCCATACCTTGCGCACCAAGCTACATATCAAAGATTCAGAGTGACATCTGGTGCTCAAGTATCATGGTGCTCTGCATAGATACATCCAGACCGAAATGGAATTTCTGGACATCTCGTCCTTGGGCGCGGCCTAAAGATATGTCATCAAAATTGAGCAGAAGCTCAAACAAAAGACGCGACAATTTGGGCCCGGGAACCCCTCATAGAAAAATCCATGAAAAGGCGGCCCCAACCCACAGAATAAAGGACAGAGAAAAGATGGACAATATCAGGACAACCAGTCCAAGCCGCAAGAAAAGAAGGACATTGAAAAAACAAAGAAAGATACTGGGAAGTGGTGGGACTTCCATAAGAGCCCTTGGCATAACACTGTTGAATGTCGCTCAAAGAAGTCGTTGGTGGCCGAAGTGAAAGCATTTGAATCAGATGTGGGTTCTAACTCTGAGTCAGAACCAGAAAGGGGAAGATGGATCATTGACGCGGAACCCAGTGCCACCGTTGCTACCACCAAGCTCCAGCCTGATAAACCAGACGAGCCAGAAGAAGGAGAGTGCCTCTTCCATTCACATATGTGGGTAAAAGGCACCCCGCTGCACTTCATCATTGATAGCGGTAGACAAAATAACCTCATCTCAGCATAGTTTGTCAAGCGATTGGCCCTGCCGACAATGCCACACCCACAACCCTACACTATTGGATGGCTCCTCCAAGGAAGCAATTTCCGCGTTAGCCAACAATCCCGACTGTCGTACGGCATCAAGCCCTTCAAAGACGAGGTATTGTGTGATGTTGCTCTTCTCAAAGTTTGTGATGTTATTTTGGGCCAACCTTATTTATGGAAACTTCATGTTGTATATGAGTCTAGGCCTCGTAGTGTTATTATTACTTTGAACAGGAAATTGTACAAGATACCCAAGGCAGACCCACCTAGTGTTATTTCCTTGATCTCTGCCAAGCAATGCAGGAAGGTCATCTCTCATACGGGGAAGTTTGTATTCTTCATAATTCGCTCTTGGAATGAGCGAAAGATCACAGCCACATCCAGGGTCTCTGCGACCGACCTCTCCACACAGCAGAATCAAGTAGATAAGGTCGTCGAAGAATACTCGGATATCTTCTCCTCACCTACCAGGGTACCTCTGTACTGTCAGGTCAAGCACCCCATCGATCTGGCCCCCGGCGCACCACATCCCAATGGGCCAGTCTATAGTTTCTCTATGTCAGAGAATGAGGAGATCAAGCAACATATCCAAGAACTTCTCCATCACATTTGTCCCAGCTCATCACCTTGCGGGAGCCCAATCGTGCTGGTACAGAAGAAAGATGGAACCTAGCGACTCTGCATTGATTACCGGGCCCTGAATAAAATCACAATCAGAAATCGATACCCAATTCCTCAAATCAATGACATCCTTGATCAACTCACAGGGGAAAAATACTTCAGTAAGATTGATCTGAAGTCTGGCTACCACCTGGTCCCGATAGAACAGAAAGATCTATGGAAGACCACCTTCAAGTCAAAGGAAGTCCTTTTTGAAGGGTTGGTCATGCCCTTTGGTTTGACAAACGCTCCAGCCACTTTCATGAGGATGATGGACGATATCATGTGACCATTCACCAATACTTTTCTAGTGGTGTATCTGGATGACATTCTCATTTACAGCAAGTCTTGGGTAGAACACTTGCTTCATATTCAGTAGGTTCTACACACCCTGCGACAGCACAAAGCTATACGCCAACTTGGAAAAATGCTCCTTCAGCATGAATAGGGTCCATTACCTGGGCTACATCATTAATTAGCATGTCGTACATGTGGATCCATCCAAGATCTAAGTCATCCGTGACTGGTTAGCCCCAACCAATCTCACTGAGCTTCGGAGCTTCTTGGGCCTTTCCAATTTCTACTGTAGACTCGTGTCGGGATTATCCGATATTGCATGGGCCCTCGCCCAAATAACTAGGGGTGGTGGTAAGGAAAAAATTTCATGGGGCCGGTCCCAACAACAAGCGTTCGATGATTTGAAGCAGTGCTTGTGCTCAGCCCTAGTACTTTCACTACCAGACCTGCAGCAGCCCTTTGAGATCGAGACAGATGCTTAAGACTATGTTGTGGGCGTCGTTCTCACTCAGCACGACCACCCCGTGGCCTATCATAGTGAGACACTATCGGATATTGTCTGTAAGTACCCTACTTACGACAAAGAAATGTACTCCATTGTGAAAGCCAACCACCAGTGGAAACATTACATTCTTGGGAAGGAGATAGTCATCGAAACTGATCATAAGCCACTGCAGTTCATGTAGCCACAAGGAAAATTACAGAATGACCACCATCAAAATTGGTCCACATACTTACAGCAATTCCACCTCAACATCAAGTATAAAACATGAAGCATCAACCGCGTCGTTTATTTCCTCAGTAGACCGCCAGTCGCGGCACTCACCATGTTGCTAGACTCTTGCGGTCATGAGACCTCTGGATGGCCCCAACTCTATGAGACAGACCGGAACATCGCCACCACCTACCAAATGTTGGGTGAAAACGCAGTTGTCGATAATTTTCGTCTTTAGAATGGGTTGTTGTGTCATTTGGGCCATATCTATGTTCCATCAAGTGAGCGAGCGAAGATGATCTGGGAATCCCACTACAGTCGGGTGGCAGGACACTTCGTCGTCAAAAAGATAGTTGCGCTGCTACAGAAACATTTCTACTGGCCGAAACTTCGAAAGGAGGTCAGCAAGTATATCAGGTAATGCACTGCCTGCGCTATTGCCAAACCTACCACTAAGAAATAGGGCATGTACACCCCTCTTCCTACTCCTAAAAGGCCATGGGAATGCATCTCAATGGACTACATGTCGGGCCTCCCATCCACCAAGCGGGGAAATGATTGTGTTTTTGTGGTTGTTAATCGCTTTTCTAAGATGGCGATTTTGGTTGCCTGCAAGAAGAGCATCACAACAGAAGCCACTGCCAATCTCTTCTTTGAACGAGTCTGGGTACATTTTGGAATCCCATAAACCATTGTCTCAGATCGGGACAGTCGATTTCTCAACACATTTTGGTCGAGCCTCTGGTCACTGTTGGACACCAAGCTCACCAAATCCATGGCCTTCCACCCCCAGACAGATGGCCAAATTAAGGTCGTAAATCGAATGATCGTGCATATCCTACGCATGTATAATTCCAAGCACCCTCGCACATGGGATGAGAGTCTTCCCTATGTCTAGTATAGCTACAACTAAGCCCTGCATAGTTGAACCGTCCACATCCCCTTTCAGGTGGGTTTGGGATTCCAACCATTGGGTCCCATATATGTTTCACTTCCCCTTACGTTCACCTCAGCCGAATCATCTCCTGCTCCAACTGAAGCTGACAAAGCCACCCGGTTCATTGAGCGGATCTAGCACATCCACCAACGGGTTCAAGATATCCTACAGAAGTCCAATGACAATTACAAGCAGTGTCATGATCAACATCAGGTGCCACATAAGTTTCAGGTGGGCGACAAAGTTTGGTTGCACTTGCAGAAAGAACGCCTTACAAGACCCCATCGAAAGCTTCGCCCACTCTGTTATGGGTCGTACACCATCACCAAAGCTATGGAGGGTAATTATTTTGAGCTCAACATTCCTCCTTTCCTTGGCCCGCACCCAGTGTTCAACGTGGACCTCCTTCGGCCTTATTTCCCACCATTATTGGACACCTCAGACGTAGCAGAACATCTGACACCAACAGAGCTCAACGTCGACTGCATACAACAGAAATCCAGTGATCAGATTGTGGACACACAGATCAAGGGCACTCGACAACAAAGGATCTGGCTTTATCGAGTCGTCAAAGCAGGGCAGCTCTTTCACCAAGGCAAGTGGCTCACCCGAGGCCAAATTCAACAGAAATTTCCTCATCTGATGGGGGAACTCAACGCAAATGAGACCATTTCTTCCTAAGGAGGGAGGATTGATCCAGGTGGATATCAGTGGCCACCCACCTTTTCCAGCTGGCTCAAAACAACTTTCTGACAATTTTGGTAATTTACTATTTTTAGCAGTTTTTCAGGTCCTGAACTTCCGGAGCCGTTTTGAGGCCCTAAACGACGTTTTTTTTGGGTATCTACCGATCAAAAATTTTCCTCATGAAATTTTCGTCAAAAATTGTATTCCTCGGATAGATATTTCCAATGGGCTATCGTGTGCCTAAAACGGAGATCGTATGCAAAAGTTACGACCCCGGGAAGTTGATGTACTGACTTCCCAAATGGGCCCCAGGTGACTTTTGGCGCTTCATCTCCTAGGGTTAGGTTTTTGGATGTCTAGGGTTTTTTACACTCTTGTTTATTGTAAAAAGGTCTTCAAAGCCTCATTGTAATCATCTTCTTGTGAATGAGTGCAATCGTCACATCTCTTCTCAGAGATAAGCCGCCACCATTCCAGTAAGCTTGTTTTTCGCTGCATTTTACAGTTTCAGCTTATTTCCTTATTGAATAGAAAACCAGTTTTATTGTATCTTTGTTATTCTGTGTTAAGCATATGTTAATAATCAGTAGTCATTTCGTTTTGCCCATAAAATCCAGATCACATTATAACATACCCAACCCCCTAAGTAGCATTAAGGAGATGGGGTATTCAAATTATTCCACTTAAAACCTAACTCTAAGGTCAATTATGAGTTGACGGGGGAATTCTACTCGTTGAGAGATTTCCAACAACTATACTCTTAATAAATTCCAATCTCTGGATGATAAGTTATGGAATTTTGAAGTGTAATAAAGGATTTCTCTCTCTTCTATGATGTCATTGTCTGTACAAGGGTCATGTTAGCTTCCTATTGAGACACATCACCTTTCATACATACACCTCATAAGTTTCATGGTTATCAAGGCATTTCTCCTTCCTTTTGACTTGTGGGCACCTAGAAAACTTCCTCCAGTGAATTATTTCACATCTCCCTAAATCTTCTTATCACACCTCTAGAAATGTTTTTTCATGCGATGTGTTGCACCATAAACTTTAATGGTGTGACATGTCATAACTGGAGAAATCATCTAATTTCAACTAGTCTATTATGACACTATAAACATTCTTGTCTTGTGACATCCGTTCTCTTTCCTTACCTCATTTTTCCCTCACCTTCACTTTCAACTTCCTTTTCTTCCCTTTTCATGTCGCATCTCTGAAAAATTTTGAGGCATGCAATGTGTTTATCGCATCACTCAAAACTTTCAAATTCGGTGACGTATCACGCCAAACATTTTTGTGGCACGATATGTCGCACCCAAAAATATTTTCCTTCATATGGTAGCCTTTGGATCCATCATGTCACATCCTCGAAAGTTTAGTTGCCGCAACAAGTAACTCTTTCTTCTAGCCTTGTATCGCGTGACAAAAAAAGTTTTGACGGTGCAGTGTATCGCACCACAAAAATTTATGGTGTGATACATCGCACCACGAACATTTTTGCCTTGTGAAATTATTGAAAATCATGCCAAGTTTTTGATGCAGCACCCCTACCTCAGCAGGTTCAGCGTGACCTCCCGGACTTTGGATCTTTCTATTACCCTGAGCTGGAACGGCTCTTTAGTTCCCACTGGAACCTTCAATGCATACAATACCACAGGTCCTTCTTAGAAGTTACGTCTACGTGAACAAGCACTAGGCGCGAACCTCCACCCTACGTGACCACACAACGTGACCACTGAATTAACCCGAAAAGGTGTTTCAGATTTCGCGACTTCGTGGTTTCTATTGTGAGTCACCCTGACTCCTTCTATTCCCGAAACCCCGAAAAGGGCTAACGGCTCTTTAGCTTATCCCTTATGTTTTCACCATATGACCTCCAGCTAAGCCCTGGGGCCTTACTTCCGAGCGTGTCAGGATTTAGAGACTCGTGAGTTCACGATGTGACTCTTCTCCTTTTCCTGAAGTCCAAACTCACGACTTCCTTGCTATGGATCAACGGTCCTGATTCTTCCTCGATCTAACAGTCCAGATCGCATCAGAACTTCATGTATCAGGGATTCCTGAAAACGACTTCCTCCACACTTCTGACTCTGAAATGTCGAAACTCCAATATCCAATCAACAACTCTCATTGATCTAGATCTAATGTCTTATATCCTCCTGATCTTGTGAATGTTGACAGACACTCAGCCTTATCCTCCCCGCTGATCCACTGGATCCAATGGTCCACAGAAAATTGGTGTTTCTCCCTCCGAGAAACTCAACCGTTCGTTCAGTTCACAAAGACTCCTGGACAAATCACTTGGCATCCTTCCTCCTGAGCTTGGTTTCTACGAGGTAACTTCGGCCCTCATCCTTCCTTTGAACTTTCCAAGACTCTATCCCTCCTGAGCTTGATACTGGCTGCAACTTCTCAACGATTCCAAGGGATTCTTGTACGCACTCCTTGCAGCCTTCACGATAATCTATGATTATCTGAAATCTTCCAACTCTGTGCATTCCTTGCAACAACAGTTCTTCAACCACTCACCTAGTTGGAAAATTATAAGACTTCAACCTGGCCTGCGCACACCTTGCACGGCTTTGTGATATACTTTCACTTCTATTGGTACGAGAACAACGGTATCTCTCCTGAGATTTTCTGAGGTAAAACTCAGAATCTCGTCAATGCACTCCTTGCGGACCTTCACTGCACTCTTCGCAGGAATTCTCAGGAAGAGAAACAATTGAAACTCATACTCTCCCTCTCACAGACTTCATACATTCAACATGAAATCATACATACAAAGCATTGAAACAAATGCATAACAAAGTATATAAGAAAATTGTACACATACCATTCAATAGATGCAAACAATATTCATCACAACACCATGAAATTGAGTCAAAGCATTCTTATATTAACTCAAGTGCGTTTGTACATGGGTTCTATAGCAATAGCTATTTTCTTATACAACTTCTACAATCTTTGTTCTTCTCTTGCTCTCCTATTATCTTTCTCTCTACATCTCTACTCTTACAATTAGAATAATGATACAATACAATACAATACATACGAGGCAGCTTTCTCGAGTTTTCCCTCCTACAGCTCTAAGTTATCTAATCAAATTAAAGCCTACATATACTTTACATTTGTTACATTAATTGTCTACAACTGACAGATGAGCGCAATGCTCAAGATCTATGTTACAATCCCCAAAACATTTAAGAGCACTTATGTCTCTCCAGATATTACATTAATGTGACATCCTTTTGAAATTCAAAATATCTCCAAAATGTGCGCTGGTGCATATCCATCTATCCTTCGTTTTGATTTCGTGCGGTGCTCCTGCATCATTTTTGGAGTCTTTGTCGTATCTCGTCTTTGGAAAACTTTAAGAGTGCGGTGTATTGGACAATTTTTTTCTTCTTGCAATATGCCACACCAAACAAATATTTCTTCCTCCACGATAACTTTTCATTGTTATTTTCCATGTCGCACGAAGTTAAATTTCATGCGACACGCCCTGTATCGCATGAAAATAAACTTCATGTGATACACTAATTCTACCAAGATTTTTGCTTTATAACTTTTCTAAGTTCTTAATTTTTTACAAAGTGTTTTCCCCAAGGGAAAGAAACTTCTTCATGGCTCCCTTTTGACTTTTACAAGGTAGGGAAGAGGCCTTAATCCTTTAACTTCATACTTGGTCAAAATCTTGGGAGTAAAATGTGTAGCTTATACTTAAAGGTTTGCTCTTAAGAAGTGTGGCCTTTCTCTAAGGATGTAAGCCTATAATCTCTTCTATATATATATATATATATATATATAATACGCCTTCACAGGTTGACCTAGACAACCAAGGATCCAAACACCCAAGGAAACTTATTAAGCCTCATATTTTCTTTACAAATTCCCTTAGTTATACTATTCGAGTTGGCCTTCCAGTTTACAAGGCTTTCAGTCTTTAAAACTCAAAAAAGCTCAATTTTAAGAACTCATCCCATTACATAAAATTCACTGTGTCAAGAAATTACCCATGCCAATAAACATACATCCCTCTTCTAAGATATCATTTAAGTCTACATCATTCCAATGCTCATATAAAGACCACATAGGGACAATTACATAACAGTTACATTATTATCAATGCAACTTGATTCATTACAAGGTTGTAACTTAACACTACATCACATAACCAGAACAGCCTACGGGTCTGCACTCTTTAGGGCATACATTATCTAAGTGTTGTAACATGATTCTAAGGTAATTTCTTCAACTAAGAAATTAAATTCCAATGAAATCAACAATCCCACACACACAACTATGCAAAGATATATTATACCATGAAGGCTGAGCTTATAGCTCTTAGTAGAACATTATATAGCTCTATCCCAAGAATTGTTTCATGGAGTGAACTTAGGAAATTACACTAAAATTCCTAAATTCAATGAACATAAAGACTTGTTCCTTATTGCAATTATTTTCAAGAACTTCCCTTTAATTATTTTCTCTCAAGGATGTCTCATAGCCCATAAAACTTCATAATTTAACCATGCATGCATATCATCAATTCACAAGCAAGAATACAAGCTCATTTTCCAATTATTAACAAGTACTAGACTTATTTGATTCAATCTTTTTTACCAAGCCAACTCACTAAGGGTGAAGGATTTTCCAGCCAACCATAGGCATAAGTGCGCGTAGTCTTTCTATAGCCGGACACCCCCTATCCAGACCATGATACCACAAGGGTGAACTTAGACAACTCTCAACAATTATGGGAAATTGGAAAACTCTTCAAGGGTTAGTTATGACAGGGAATCTCCTTGTTGGTTCTTAGGACCCCCGTGATTTTGGCACCTCTCGTGCTAGCTCAGCGCGACACAAGGAGCTTCCCCTTCGCTACTTCACAGTCCCTCGGAAAACTCCTCCTTTAGTGTTTCTCGTCCACTCAACGAGGCCCTAAACTCATAGTCCTGCAATACATCATTCACAGGAAGTTTCTCACACGACCTTTGGGTCCAAACTAGGGAATTTCCAACTGGTCTTTCTTACAACTCAACCCATATCGCGTCCCCAATCTCCCTTTGCTCTCTTCTGCCTCCTATAAAATCATGATTTTCTCCATTTTTTCCATATATCTTGGGTCATCCATGATTTCTCATGGACGAACTAACCCCATTCCCTACATTTGATGCTAAGAGGGCTCTCTCAACTACCATCCCAAGCTCAATAACCATTGGGAGGAGACACTTCAACCACCCAAGTTTTTACATTCAATGCTTTGGGCTGGAGGGAAAAATGAGTGGGACATTTTCGAATTCAAATATAACCAAAAAAATTTTGACAAGGGTGACTTGGGATTATTTACAAGGTGGATTCCCAAAGCCCCCTCACCATTCCTCGATCATGGTATCATGGTCCATGTAGGCGATTGTGCCTTAATCCATTGCTTAGTTTTTTTCATTAACTAAAAATAAAATACATATTCAATGTTTTTGGATTTATCGAGTTCAACCTGGCATGGTAATTAAATACTCATGTTGAAATAAACATCACTAAACATAATTAATTACAATTTAAACAAGGAATCAAAATGTGTATGTTATAGGATCCACTTGGCTCATCTTGACTATCATGAATGTAGTCTCACCAAGATGAAAACAATGTCCACTTCCTGGTTCATCTTGACTCTATGAATGTAGTCTCACTAAGATGACAACAAGGCATGCCACTTGGTGAGGAAACAAGTTCAAGAGTAGAGGGGGCAAGGGCATAGTTGGCCTCCTATGCCAACCAAGAATGATAAGCAATTTATGGCTTTGGCCTTAGTCATATTAGGAAAATCAAGCCTTTGAAATAAGATAATGATGGATGGGATCGGCACATGGATGATGATCGCCCAGTGACTGGATGCACTAGTACATTTGGCATTGAAATTCGACATTTGTTGATAAAAGACTTTTTTAACATAAAAAAATCAATAAAAAATGTGAAATATGTCATTTTCTTTTAAATTTTACACTTGACAAACATTTATTGAACGAAGTTAGTCGTGTTGTTTAAATGACGTCACATTTATATTTTCACTTTTCTATCTTCAAAAAAACTTATGTTAATATACCATCGCGTATAGGACATTTAAGGGGTTTTTTAAATTGACCTTTCAATGTGTTTGTTGATAAAGTTTTTTTTCCAGGGTGTTGAAGAGACATTCACGCAAAAGAAACAATTATTTTTTCTAAAGAGATTAGGTGGCATAATAATATAGGTAAATTTTTCTACCCATAATCAAATTTTTTCTTTATTAAAATTTGTTAATGCCATTTGAATTCTTTGTTTGTGAAACTCTTTGAATGTATTCTTAATGTACTTAAGAATGAGTTAAATATTTTGTTGAAATAGAAAACAATGTGAAACAACCCTAACTCGAGTATTGGTGCATCCAACTAGTTGGATTATATACAATATATAATCAGTGAAGAATGTGTTCTCACTACGGATGTTAATTTTGACGAATGCAATTATTTTTTCATACAAGCAATCATGAGAAATCATCTTAGAATCATCCCAAACTCGTTGATATTGGTAATTGGAAATAGTATTACCCTTGCACAAAATGCAATGACATAAAAGAAGAATTAACAGGTCAACAATTAGGAAACATTACTTAAAGCATGGGCACCTGGAAGGGATAACCCAATATCACCCCTTGGTAACATATCAAAAACATGTTTTTTTTTTGGTTTTTAATAGTATTAAATGTTTTGATATTTCAATACTAATTATAAATATTTATTTGTAATTACAAAGAAAAAAATCGCATATGCCTAGAACTCCTAATGCAACAATTCTAGTAGAGATGATGAAGGTGGTAGAATTGAAGTTGATCCTATGGAAGAAAAATGACATGGATATTATTGAGAATGAAGGGATAAATATGATGACCCATGAGACCTTTGTTTCCATGGATGGGATCTATGAAAATATTCATGATGTACCTCTTATTGATAAGACACAAACACGCCTATACAAAGACTCAAAGACAAATCGTATCTTTGTTATTTTGTTGTTGGTCAACTTGAAGACATCGAATGATATTTCAAACACTTGTATGACACAAATCCTAAGGTATGCAAGATGATTATATATATAAATAAAAGTTTTTGTCTTTTATTTTATTATTATAATATATTGGCCTTTAATATCCATTATTCATTATATTAATTTATTTTTTCTTGTAGATTGTAGGTGATGTTCTCCTATCACTGTCAAATACTTTACCTCGCACATAATGAGAATTGTGAGCCATTATAAAAGATATAAGAATGGAGTATCACATGATTGATGCATGTCCTAATGATCATATTATATAAAATGACAAGAAGAAACAAAGTTTGAATACCCTAAATTTGAAATTAGTAAATATTGAATTGATCAGGTAACAAATAAGGTGTCCCACAAATTTCTTCTTCATATCCCCATAATTCGATGTTTCGAATGATTGTTCAGGTGCAAAAACATAGCACAATTTATGTATCATAATGCATGGAAGAGAAGTGAATATGGTGGTTATGCAATGCCTAGAGATGTTTATGCATTTAGGGACATCAAGGAAAGATGGCCCATTTTTTAGGAACCTCTTAATGTTAGACTTTCAATGGTAGCTAATTGTGTCAATCCATTTGGAGAGTTCATATCCATTTATTCAATTTGGCCAATTTTGTTATAAAGGTTCATTAATGCAAAAGCACCCTAGAGCTACATCTTTCAACATACATTCAACCACTATACATACAACACTTGAGTTCAACAAAAGACATCCATCCTTTAGAAGCATAGACTTTGGCAAATTTCCATGAGGAGCTAAAACATATCCATTACACTTTCATTGATGGGATGAGCTTCATAGGACTTGAACTCTATTTGCAAATTGAGAATCGCTTACTTGAAGCATTTCTAGAAAAATACAATTTCTCATTTGTTTGTCGCTCTGTAATTCTTATTAGAGATATAGGGAAACTACCACCAATGATAGACACACTTATATATGTGAGCACAACACTAAGAAAGTATTTGTTGGATTACTTCATTATTGTTGCAAGCTTGCAAACAATCTTATGCTAAGAGGGTAATGATGCAACCCAACAACAGTGTCACCACCCACTAACAAACATCAAGAATGTAACTCTGATATTACAAGATTGGGAGATCCTTTAACATTGGACACATACATCATTTTATGCAATAAAACTTAATGTCATTGATGCATCCATATACCTACTTGCAACAAATATTTTGGTCTCCCAGCATAACATGCAAATGCTTCAAGCATTCAACAAGCTACTTGCATGTAGCATGGTAGAATACATAAGTCATGGTGAGCCTAAAGAAAATGATGACCGCCAAACAAAACAAATATATTGTTATGTTGTAGACAATGAGTTATGTTGACATGCAAATTGTGGAGCCAAGTACATTAGGTTATTGAGTACTAGAAAAGGTCATGCAGTTTACCTACACATGTGGATTAGGGCCTCCAAACTTTCCAATGTATGGTGTTGCCAAATTCAATGCCTACATCAAAGTCCAACAAAATAAAATAATATATCAATCCCACCTAATAGAACAAAGATATTGTTATGGTGTAGACAATGAGTTATGTTGACATACAAATTGTGGAGCCAAGTACATTAGGTTATGGAGTACTAGGAAAGGTCATACAATTTACCTACACAAATTGATTAGGGCCTCCAAACTTTACAATGAATGGTGTTGTCAAATTCTATGCCTACATCAAAGTCCACCATCAAACCAAACAAAAGAAAATAATGTATCAATCCCACCCATAAAGCATGGAAACAAGAAACAAATCTCACTCAAGATGGAAAGGCACTAACATTATCTTATGCAACTATTGACATCGGAAGTTTTGAACATCGATATTTAACCTTGACAATAATTCCATGCATCACCTTTTTTGCACTACTACAAATATCACCCTCCTCATTCAAACATTGTGCAAAAATGAAGCATAGTGCACATGCCACACTTAGAAAGAAAGAAAAATCACATGTAGAATCTTTGTCAATTTAACACATTGTAGCTCTAATCAAATCAATATACCTCTTCCATATATCTTTTTCATAACTATATATTCCATATGCAAATGAATGCATCAATGATTTCTCTTGTTTCTTAGTACATTTTTTATGATGTCCATAGCAACCTATTTCATAGCAATTTTAAAGCACACTAGTATATAGTTTGTTTCATTAATGCACCATTATTCAACTCCAATGCATTTTGTCTTATTACTATGATCTTATGTGTTTGCAAAAAATAAGAAAATTAACTAAACTAAATAACAAACAACTTAAATTCTTTATCCTATTAGTTTTCAAATATTATAATAATATGTCACAATTCAAATTTCTAAAATGTGTAGAACCCCCTAGTACACTAGGATTTACATAAAACTCTGAGCGATGAGTCATCATGAAAGTATGGGATCATCATCATGTACAAGCCTCTTAGCAATTTAAGAGTAATCACATTAAGAGATCATTATTAGATCATTATTAAGAAAACAAATTTTCAAAATAAGATAACTCTAATTACAATAAATTGATTATTATTTTTTAACAATATTATAATGAAAATATCTTTTGATATTTTTATTAAACTATTTAAAAAATATACTAATTTATAATTGTGATCATCATATTTATAACTATAAATAAATAAATAAAAACTACAAGATATTAAACATAGATTAAAATTGATGAAAGTGATAAATATTGTTTTTCCAAATTCAATTTAGAGTTATTTTCGTGAGTTATTAAATTAACATTTTTAATATAGATTTTAATATAGATACAATTTAATTTTAGTTTAGAATATTATTACACATTTAAAAAAAAAAATGTATTAAAAAGCTTCTAAAAAATTGTTTTTTTGAAAAATTTTAAAAATCATACTTTAAAATTTATGAATGTTACAAATTCTTAAAATATTTGTTTATATTTTTGTAAAAATGTTTAAATTTTTAAAGTTTTGTATAATTTTGGAAAATTAGAGCAAATTTTTAAAACAAAATATTCTTATTTTATAAAATTTAGGAAAATTATTTTATAAAATGAAAATTGATAATTTTAAAAAAAAAAAATTAATCCATAAACAAAATTTATTCCTTTAAATTTCCAATATTATTTACAATCAATATACAAACAAATAACCAAAACTTAATTCTAATATAATTCCATTAATGTTTATGTTGTTAAGCATACTCAATATATAAACAATTAAATAAATATTTATGTTGTTGTATATATTCAAGAATAAACACACTTCAATATGTTTATTTATGTAGGTTAGTTTAAGTGATTCAAGTGCTTTGAGTTTCATGTAAGAGATTTTGAGATTGATCCCCTACTTGAATATGTACTTGAGGTTTCATATTAAATCTAATAATTATAACAAAAAA